>CAVLGW020000068.1:2500-5000 GCA_963669155.1 Arbacia lixula
CATTTAGCAATGAAACGAAAACGAAAATGTGAAGTGTAAGACAATATATAAACACAAATCCGGTGCCTGGTTGAATTAATAAATTGCCCCAACATGCGGTTGTGTTACTTAATCAACATGCTAAATGTGATTACACCAGACAATAGAAATTAAAGTTTTCCTTGTATTTAGAGCTGCTCAATACTTTGTGATGAATACTTTGTTTTGTGTTTGTTTAGAAAACAGTTAATAGAACCGTTGCGGCGCCTTGGTGCACCGTGCGAGGGCAATCTTTCTTTAAAAGTCTTTCTAAGACTTACCAATAGAAAATATTAAAACTTTCGGTAGCATCACGTGGTTGTATTCTTCCAGGAATGGGGGTGAAAAAAAAAGATAGGGAACGTAAGAAAAGATACATGTATATGAATTGTTATTGAACTCTATAATATTTACACAAGATTAGTAAACCATGCAACCCAGGTCTGTTCTTGACACATTGTTGTGTAAGATTGTAATTCCTGTTTGTATAGTGTAATTTTGTGTGTAATACCGATGATTCTGAGATGACGTTTTTGTCAGACATAAAATATGACATCGTGATATATGAAGAAATCAAATCTACGACTTCGATGTATGTATACATGCGTCTCTCTCTCTCTCTCTCTCTTTCTCTCTCTCTCTCTCTCTCTCTCTCTCTCTCTCTCACTCTCTTTCTATATACGCATCTCCCCCCCCCCCCACCCCATTCTCCCCGGTCTGTCTCTATCTCTCTCTTCCTGTTTTCCTTATTCTTTCTAATCTCTCTCTCTCTCTCTCTCTCTCTCTCTCTCTCTCTCTCTCTCTCTCTCTCTTCTCTCTCTCTCTCTCTCTTTCTTTCTGTATCTCTCTCTCCCTTTCAGTCTCCGATATGTATTCTATTGTCTACCTGTCTCTCACTTTCTCCATGTCTGTATAATTGTATGTCCCTCTCTGTCTGTATGTCCCCTCTCCCCCCCCCCCTCTCTCTCTCCTCTCTCCCTGTGTTTTTTTCAACCATGCATCTAAATAGCACACACACGCCCATCCCTCCATCTATCTCCGTAACCAGTATTCAAGTCAGAATGCAAGCGTGACAGGCAAACTTGAGACAACAGAGACGTTAGAATTCCCCGCAGCGTTACGCTTTCTTCAATTTAATTCATATCCACACAATCGAGTAATAGTAGTCACTCCCTTTGTACGAAGCGCAAAGCAGCTCGACACGACGCGTCTTATCTTTCATGTGCGGTGCCCTTTCTAGCCTGGCGTCATGACTTTGGGGCATTTTCAGTCCAAATTACAATATTCAAAAACCGGGTCTGATTGTAGTAGACTAATCATTCTTAATGTTCTGTTCTTGCTAGGAGCTCGAAGGAAGAACAGATGAGAATTAAAGGAGTGATTAGTCACGTGATCACTTAACTTGTATTTTTTAAGGTAAAAATAGCCATGTCCTCAAGTCTGGGAGCGAGGTTATGGCGTCCGCAGCCTGCACGCTGCAAAATGCAACAAGTTTTCTTCTCTTCTTATTTTTTTACAAGAATTATCGGGGATCATGGGAAATAAAACACTTGTTTTGGAAGACGGCTGAAAGGGCAAAGGACAATTAGCATACTCCTAGAATATGTCCAATTCTTGTGTGTTTGCTTGCTTGTTTACTTGTCATATAGTTGTACGTTTGTTTGTGTGTACGCGTGTGTTTGCGTGTCGTCGGTTTGTGAAGAAATCACATGTTCTAGTTCTGTGTTTGTGTTTTGTGCTTTGGTAAAGAAGTCGCGTGTTCTAGTTATCTTTATCTCATCTTTTGTTGTAACCTCCTTTACGTTTGTTTCATTAAGTCAGTACAAAGCATAACTCAACATTATACTTCATACCTTGGAAAATCATGCATTATGATAACTTTAATTTGTCAGAAAGTTACTGAAGACCCGCAGGGCCCGAATAGCAAGTTTTAACAGTAGTTTTACCATTCTAGGTGTTTGCATTTCTGTACTTCTTGTCGAAAGTTTTATCATAAATTTTAACATTCTAGTTGTTTAAAGGTCTATATTTGTTTTTTGCAAGGTTGCTAAAGGTCTTACAAAGAAGTATACCAGTAAAAAAAACGGAAATCCTGCGGTCTGACGGTGACAGAGAAGCAAGTTCGTTCTAACATTAGTTTTCACATTGAAGGTCCATGTATTACAACGAGTGAGTGGCTATCTTTGCATATAAAAGTGCTTTGAATGTTTCCATGGTGAGATTGTACTCATAAATATTTTTTTTAGAAAACAGTGAAACTTGCGGTAACACCATGTGATTGTAATCTTTCGGATAATTGACCCACTTATGGGGTGAAGAAAGGAAAAAGAAGAACTTTGCGTTTGATTGCAACTCACTATCACAAACCATTCCTGCTGTCTAATAGTACTGCTATCATGTTGTTTATTGGAATCCAAAATATATGGATGATTTTGCAATTAATTGTATAGATACGATTGATCCACACAAACTATGATTAATA
>CAVLGW020000068.1:7500-23607 GCA_963669155.1 Arbacia lixula
GTCGCAGAGTAGGAGGGGGAGTCGGATCGTGTCGCCTGCGCTTGCCTTAAAGGCTGAGCTACAAGAGGGTTGAAGGAGAGTTCTGATCGCAAGCCTAGCTCTTATTTCTTTTCATTTGACGCGTGGACCTGTGTAAATAAGCAAACGAGACGTGCTGTGTATCCGTCGGGAATGATTGAATCAGGCATCATCCGCACATGATACCACAACGAGCATGACGAGAGAATGTTTTTCCACCTTTCTACATTAAAAATCCGCCCCCCCCCCCCCCCCCCCCCACCTTTCTCGTCACACGTACACATACATCTTTAACCGCCTCGTCTCCGCACCCACGGAGTTTGATTCTCAGACATGGTTACGTGCAATGATTCAAAGATTATTGCAACCATCACGTTGTCGAAGTATCGATGTAACATCATCCGATTGCCACCCCTTCCCCTCCCCCCCCCCTCCACCCTCTCCCTCCGAACCCCCCGCTCACACGTAATTCTCAGAGTTTGATTCTTCGACATGGTTACGACACGTGCAATGATTCAAAATCATCATTTCAACCATCACCTCGTCGAAGTATCGATGTTACATGATCCGACTGCCGCCCCTTACCCTGACACGCCCCACCTCCTCCCCTTCCTCCGCACCCGCCACATAATTCCCAGACGTTGATTCTTCGACATGGACACGCGCAATGATTTAAGTATCATTTCAACCATCACGTCGTCGAAGTATCGATGTTATATCATCCGATTGTTCCCACCCCCTAACCGCACCCCACCCTGACCATCAGCTTTACTGCCCCTCTCCACACCCACCGCTTACACAGAGGTTGATTCTCAGACATACATGTAGTTACGACACGCGCAATGATTCAAGCATTATTTCAACCATTACGTCGTCGAAATATCGATGTCACATCATCCGATTGCGCCCCGCCTCCATACCTACTCCCCCCCCCCCCCCTCCTCTTCGCACCCGCCGCTCTTACATAATTCCCAGAGTTTCATTATCCGACATGGTTACGACACGCGCAATGAACATGATGAATCAAACATTATTGCAACCTTCACGACGTCGATATATCGATGTCACATGATAGCAATACGATTCCACGTCTTGTTTTAGACATGGCTAAGACACGCGCATTGATTCGAGCATTATTGCAACCTTCACAACGTCGAAGTATCGATGTCACATCATCCGATTGCCCCCCCCCCCCCGCACCCTCCGCTTACACATAATTCACAGAGGTTGATTCTATGACATGGTTACGACACGCGCAATGATTTAGGCATTATTGCAACATCACGACGTCGACGTATCGATGTCACCGCCTCACTATACGGTCACCAATGTCAACATGCATGCTAGGGGCTTAAATTGAAGCAATGGAAACTTCTTCATGATTGAAAATGAATGAATTCTAACCAACGGCTTCCACAGTACTCACATCTGTATTATTTTTTCTGCTTATCCCTGCAGTAAAGTAGTGCAATCTGATATAACAAAAGAATTCATACTTTGATTTAAATATCAAATGTAAAAGCTGTACTTCCGGATCGATATTGAGCTCATCGACGCCTTGGTAGCAAACTTATTGGTCAGAAGAAGATTGATTTGCAGAATTGAATTCCAGACACTTTACCCAAAAGCTGTCCTTTAATTCATTTTGGAGGCAGCGCCGAAAAGCCATTTTGACCAAATAATACGAGAAATCCAATTGATATGGGAGTACAGGGCGGAAATGCGAGGTACAGATATCAGCAAAATCAATTGAAAGTTGGAATGATAGAGATAGAAAGAGAAGAAGAAGAAATAGAAGAAGAAGAAGAAGAAGAAGAAGAAGAAGAAGAAGAAGAAGAAGAAGAAGAAGAAGAAGAAGAAGGAGAAGAAGAAGAAGAAGAAGAAGAAGAAGAAGAAGAAGAAGAAGAAGAAGAAAAAGAAGAAGAAGAAGAAGAAGAAGAAGAAGAAGAAGAAGAAGAAGAAGAAGAAGAAAAAGAAGAAGAAGAAGAAGAAGAAGAAGAAGAAGAAGAAGAAGAAGAAGAAGAAGAAGAAGAAAGAGAGAGAGAGAGAGATAGAATGATACTATTTAAGAGTGATAGAGACGGAGAGAGAAGGAGATAGAGCAAGACAGAGGCATACACAGTAGTCATGGTAACCGAGACAGACTGACAGAATAGAGAATGTGGATGCACAGAAACAGGGATACAGAGACAGAGACAGACAGACGGACAGACAGACAGACAGACAGACAGAGACACATACACACATAAACACAGATAGTGAAAGCGAAACCAACTTGAAGAAAAGTGTCATCCTTTATCAACGACTACATTTTCTTTGAAACGTGAGATAATAACAGTAATGATGATAATAATAATAATGTTACACAGTTTTTATACAGCGCTTAATATGAATAGTATCATCTCTAAGCGCTTTATAATCAATATTATTACCCCGGTCATGCCGCCACTACACGTATCACCACGGACAGCGCGGAGCGGAGAACCATGATCTGTGCTGATAGCGTTGTCGGTCTCTAGTCTACAGGAACCGCCGGGATTTTGTACGACCTGTCCAAAATTAATTCAAAATCTCTCTTACTGGGATGGAAAATCTTATAAACTATTTTCGATGATTTTTACCCAAAAAATATAGAGCTGCAAAATGGCTACAGTGTCTTTAACCGATGGAGTGTAATTCTGTTATGTTCATGGGCCCCGTTGCATAAAGCATGCCATCAATGGTAAATCAGCCATCAATGGTAATAACAATGATAACATCGCTTGACAGCCAATCAAATTCAAGGTTTCTATAGAAGTTGCAAAGTTACTATCAATGGTAAGTTTCATGCAACAGGGCCCAGGAGGAAATTATCTCAAAATGATGAAATTATTCAAAATGAAACAAAATCCGGGCACAGTGATGACGGCAGTCGCAAAGATGTTCGACAAATTGGATCGTGTCGTCTGCGGCCGCCTTTAGTCAAATCTTCCGTGTCTTCTATTTCTTCTCCTTCTTTTCCTCCTCCTCCATCATGTCCTCCTTCTCGCCTTGGTCAAACGAACCAATTTCCTTTTTGTCAAACTAAAGTCAACTCTCATCTGTCAGTCGCCACTCAGTATTTCCGTTTTGTTCTCGCCCCTCCCCCGCCCATCCGATCACAAAATGACAGACATCGTTTTAACCGCTTTTTTCTTGCTTTTGAGAGTACATCCTTGGTCTAACCCACTTATCTCAAATATCACATGTACCGTCATGTAGATGTAGAATTATAATGACTTTGCGCCAGATTATTAATTCTTACTCTTTGGCAATCGCGTGAAAAAGGGTAGCACTCGGCACTCAAAGTGTCAAGTCAAGACCGTCCATTTGTTAAACGTATCTCCTCAACTATTATCACCTTCAAAGACAAGCCCTTTTACAAATGTCATGGAACTCGGCAAGAATGAGAGGTGTACCATATCGATACCTCGTATGAGTTCTTACAGTTATAGCTTCACGAACATTTACAGGAAAATTGAAAAAAAATATCCTTGTTTACGTTTAATATGCTTTATTTCGTAGAGGACATAGTCTACGTTCATAATTGTATTACCTCCGTCAGCATGGTCAGTTCGCGATGCGCCGCCCAGCACAGTGAACGCATATCCATCATCGCTATAATGTACATTACAGATCGGGGAGTGGACTTACGATCAATGCTGATCTATCACAACTCATTATATGATGGAGCTCTGTTAATGTGAGATGCAACGGATCCCAAACTTCCACCTAAAGTAAGTTGAAGTTTTAGACATCTTCACTTTTCACGCCGGCAAGAACATGAAGAAGGAAACACAACCTTTCACGTAGTCATGGTAGTGATGTAACGACCCGTTAATTCTTTAAGTACCAACAGTGCAAAACCGTGTTGCAATTGACAAAGGACTGTCATCGTTTGGTAATGAGAGAGATAAGATGGCGGACGTAGCGCTATCGCGTGAAAGCTTCTTATCAAATGGACATCAAATGTATGTCGCTGACATTTTCAGATCCATCCATCCATCACTATCCGTATCAAACGGGACATTTTAAGTCGTTTACATGACATCGCGTTTAGTATTAGCACCGTTGAGTGCGACAGCGATACTTGCCGGGATGTTTCAATCTAAGGTCAACCGTCACTTAAATATCGACTGTAAAAAAGAAACATATTTACTGTATGTGTCACGTTATCAACCATGTCAACTTTGATAAGTAGATCAATATAGAGTCACTTTGGGGAAGTAGAGCACGGCAAGACAGAGAAGCACTCTGACTGTTTTTTTTTTTTTTTTGAAGGAAAATGGGACGGTCGCTCATTAGCAGGGATAAGTATTTTACGAACCTTAAAAATAAGACTCATTATCTATGATTAAGACGTCAACGAAGGGTAGAGGAGTGAAGCAATAATCCCAAAAATCTGGTTCGAGAACTTCCTGCACCATCATTCTGTCACGATACCTAACTACTATATACCAATATGTCACGTTAAAAATATACCAAAATTGTATATTATCGGTTATATTACGATCTAAGTGATTCCATAAATTGTCTTTTTCTGTTTTTTTTATGAAATGTTTTTTTTTCGTAGAGATATCAATGCATAGGTAAAATACTGCACATCCTGTTGAGAAAATTGACATTTTCACAAGAAATTGTACACAACGTATGGGAGAGAATCTCGCACTCACAAATTCAACATTTTTAAATCAAATAACTGTCTTATCTTTTGATGGATTTTCATCAAACCTTCACTAATATGTTTCCTTTCATGTGTTTCCTTTTGTTGAAACCAAAATAATTTCAGGGTGAACTATCCCTTTAAATGAGCACCATTGATATTTGAACATTTATGTGTAGCATTCGATGACGCTGGGTTATGGCGCTTCAAAGTAGAGTGGTGTTCTGACTAACGGCTTTCCCTGAGTACTGATGCACATTTAGCATAGCTTCAATATGTCAAAAATGCGTCATTAGTTCATTTTCATATGCTGTGGGCACATTTGCCATGTTTGCGGAGAAGTTAAAATTCCTTCCATTCAGACGGCAATACGTTTTCTGATCACGCAGGACATGTTTCTCTAAACGTCTATCATCTTAAAGAAATCTTGACAATTGTTATTCATATAGATGCATAGATGCCTGGTGATCAATGTAAACGGGATGATCAGGTGATGATTGAATTCGTACTGGCTTATATATATATATATAATGGATTTTTTTCCTTTGCTCTATGTATTTCATTTTTTGGCCCTTGTCCTTTATAACACCGTACCTTAACACCCTCTGACTTTTCCTTTTCTACTTTCCTTTCTAATTTCAACCCTCATCAGACTACACCTACCCCCCCCCCTCTCTCCCTCTGTCTCTGCCTCTCTCTTTCTCCCCACCCTTCCCCGCTCCCTGTCTCTGTCTATCTGCCTCTCTCTCTCTCTCTCTCTCTCTCTCTCTCTCTCTCTCTCTCTCTCTCTCACACACACACACACACTCTCTCTCTCTCTCTCTCTCACTCACTCTCTCTCTCTTCCTCTCTCTCTCTCTCTCTCTCTCTCCCTCTCGCTTGGTCTCTCTCTCTCTCTCTCTCTCCCTATCTCCCTCTCGCTTGGTCTCTCCCCCCCTCTCTCTCTCTCTCTCTCTCTCTCTCCCTCTCTCTCCTTCTCCCTCTCCTTCCCCCTCTACTTTATCTGGCTATCCTCTCTCACCCCCTCCCCTCTCAGTGATATTCAACTCTATATTATGCCACATTTATACACGCAATTACCATACAACATTAGTCAATATGACACACAGAGGGTTAACTAATATCTACCTAATACCACACTTCTCCTATATAGTTAAAATCATATACCTCTTCCTATCCACATCGCATCGATTGTGCGGGATCAAAGTCTGGATCTGCGCTGTAGAAATATTGTATATCAATACAAGTACCATGATCACTACCCCTGAATTCAAATTAAAATTCGGGAACACGCATAAAAGAATTTACCCTGCTCGAAGCAATTTTTCAATATTGCCAGACAGTGGTCAGTATGCATAATGGATGATCTTTGATGTTATCCAGGTATACACGTAATTTCCCTTGGTCTGCCGATCGAATTACTTTCTCCTCGCGATGTTGTTTTCATAGTATTATTTTTTTTTCTCCCAAAATGAACGTACAATCGGCAGCTATTGTATAAGAGAGGAACGCAAGAAAAATAGTGAAGACAATCACAGATGACATGATTTTGCCACTACTGTGCAGCCGACAGGGCTTACGACTGGAAATAATAATGATAATAATAATGATAATAATATTCAATTCTTAGAGACGCATAATACCATTCAAATAGTCTCTATGCGTGTGAAAGTAAAAATTGATTATGTGAGAATTTGAAAAATTGAAAATAACTAATAATTATCAAACAGATGCGTCTTTAGTTTTGATTTGAATTGATCGAAGTCTGTCAATGATCTAATGCCTTGGGGGAGGTTATTCCATAATTTGGGTGCCGTATTTGCAAAAGCTCTATCACCGAATGTCTTAGATTTAACACGAATTTCAGAAAGAAGATTTTTTGATTGAGAACGAAGATTACGAGTAGGCTGGTATGGTTTGATGAGTTCAGTAAGATAGACAGGAGCATTTCCACATAAGCATTTGAATACAAGAGTGAGGATTTTAAACTGAACACGAGCCCTTATCGGGAGCCAGTGGAGACTACGTAGGATCGGAGTTATATGTTCAAATGTCCTTTTTCGCGTTACAAGCCTTACAAGCCTTGACGTCACCTTCCTGTGCAAATCCAATGACCGGGTCCTGTGATTCAGCCCGTCGCAGAGTCGTGCGACTGATCGGATCGTGTCGTCTGCAGGAGTTCAAGGGAGATGAAAGTCACATCTTCCTCGTAAGTCTCAAGCCCACCGCAAGCCGACCCGACCCGACCCGACCCGACCAGTCGTGCGACTCTGTGACACACTGAATGGCAGGGCCCGATTGAGAACTCGACTTAAACAATAACATTATCATACACTGTGTAAGTCATCAACGTTTTTGATTAAAATTAGATATTTTTTTACTGTCATTTGTTCCCCTTTCTTCTTTTCTTGCTTCTCTTTTGATCCTTTCATTATCATTTTATGACTTTATGAAAATACACATTAACAAGTAAAGAAACTCAAAACTCTTTAACGCTATATCTCAGAATGAAAATTCGCTTCAATGCCCAGTTCCATCAATAATTGGGGTATATGTGTTATTCTTTCATTACCACGCCTTGAACACCCAATCGGTTAACCAATGTTAACCACACATTTCCATGCCAATGTTATAGAGAGAAAAGTAAAATGTTTTCAATTGTTTCAAGTTGCAATATCTTGACATGAATCTCGACGTTTTGGGATGATGATCACAACTTTGAGAAGGAAAGCAGAAATGCCACGCATCATCGTGATCGCAAGACCTAAGACACTTCAGTTCCTCTGTTTTGCTCCTGGCATAAACACAGCCCAATCAATTTGTTGGTATGAATTACACACTTGTCAACTCTCTTGTCAATTCTTTGTGAAAAAAAGAGGTGCATTAACCTCCCCCTCCCCCTCCCATCCCCCGCCCCCTCTCCCCGCCCCGACCCGACCCACCGCACCCCTCCCCGCACACGCCCACTCGTATCCTAACTCCCAGACTGCAGGTCATTACTAATCCAAACTGCGAAATAGAGTATCGTAGTAATACGACTATAATTATATCGAGCTATGTTGCTGGACTAGAGGGCGGGAAGCGAGAAAAACATGTTTCCAAGTCTCAGTCGAAATTCGCAGTACACCACGTTCAATCAAACAATCACCAAGTCCGGACTCATGGGACTGGGGTCAAACGATCCTTGCTAAGACGAATTAGGGGGGGGGGGGGATGGGGGTCCTGCAAATGTATGACTTGGAAGAAACTAATTAGCTCATTAGCAAATCATTAGAGACTTGTATGATTAAACAGTAATCACTTGATCACTCGGCTTGAGAGCTAATCCAGTAAAATCGGAATATCCCACAATGTAACGTGCCGTATCTTCCTGCTGGACCAGTGTAAATACCACTTTAGACGATATGACAGTCGTAGGCTTACATAATAAACTGTTTTCGTAATGTGTTTACGACTTTCTGCATAAATGCACCTTTCTTTCATGATTCAGTTTCAATGGGCGGAACACTAGTCAGACAAATGCTCGGACAAGCTTTAGGGTAACCATTAGTAAAGCTCATAAATTTAGCATATAACGAAAATCGTCTATTTTGGCAACTTAAGCGTGTCGGCTACGGCGGCCTGAACCCGCTGACCGTGTGCATGGTGTGAATATTATTTTACAGACCAAACATCGCTCTATACGTTCATAATTGAGATTGGTAATGCGAGCGTTAATCGTCCACTTTGATTAAAATATTTTTGGCTCTCTTCTTGTTTTCACGATTTTCCTTACGCTTTCACAAAGTGTTTGTGTGATGCTTGCTTTTGTTTTGCTTTACATATCCCATTAGGGATTGCTTCCTCTACCTGGGTATGCAGTGTTTGCATGGCCGGTAGCATGTTTGTAGTGTTCCAGGAACAGTGTATTTGTAGGTACATTCAAATATCAGTGAATTAGCTTCTTCTCAATCATAGGAATTTATGTCAATCTCTCTCTCTCTCTCTCTCTCTCTTTCTCTCTCTCTCTCTCTCTCTCTCTCTCTCTTTCTCTCTCTCTCTCTCTCTTTCTCTCTCTCTCTCTCTCTCTCTCTCTCTCTCTCTCTATATATATATATACCATTATTTCTCTCTGCTATTGTATCTACTTCTCTCTCACTTCATATGTACCTTCCATGTCTCTTTCCCACTCGTACTCTCCTATATACTGTAACCCACGTACAGCGTGTGTATGTAAAGATGGACATGATGTATATGCGCGTGTGAATCATGATAACGTGTATATGTGTTTATTTTTTTTCGAGGGGAGGGGAAGGGGGTGGTCTCCTTTGTTGGAGGTAGGGGGCATACCCCCTCACGCCCCCCCCCCACCCACCCTACCCCACAGTCCTCTAGTCCAAAAAATCGGGATATGATTGGCACGTTAAGGGCACTGGCAATTATAGCTCCCAGGCTAATCATTGGGCCGTCCGTTTGAGGTGTGAATTTCAAAGCTGTCAAACGTGTCAACATCAAGATGCCAAGACCAGGCGGAGACCCTGCCAATTACTTGAGTTTACGCTGCTCTAGAAATGTAGGAATTCGCCCAAAGCTCGAGGGACGCGTGTGGGTATATCTACCCTTTACCACGCCATCGATGAGTTTTTTTGTACAAGACTGTAATACACGCAAATCACATTGAGCATTATCTCGCCCCGCTCGAAAACGGTTAACATGGGTCAGGGAATGTGTCACTTGGCGAGAAATCGCATAACGAACGGATCAGCAGATTCGTATTCATAGCAAAGTCCAATTAGAAATATAATTAGTTTGATAGCATAAAACATTGACCTCCATGACCGTCATGTAGATGCATAACTAGACTGACTTTATGCCAGAGACAGATAATGAATTCTTACGCTTTAGGAATCGTGAGAAAGTAATTGGCATGCGGTACTCAAAGTGTCAAAGACCGGCCATTTGTTAAATCCGACAGGAACACTAGCAAGAAAATGACACCTGAATTGTATCAGAGTAGAAAAAAGGGAAATCAGTTGCACTCAATAGTAAAGGAATTCGGGATACTGTCTAATAAAAAAAATCACAATTGATCGTAGCTTCACTTGCGATTGATATCAATCGTAACTCTGCACATTAGAGATAGATGAATGGCCTGACTTGCGATCGATTCAGATAAAGCGCAACTATTAGACGAAGACACTGAACTGTCCATCGTGCACGTCCGGACAAACAATAACATGTTTTTCTCCATAGCTTGAGAAAAACAATCATGAATGATATAAATGCACTATTCATACATTTTGCAAAGGTATAAATAGGTCTACACAGAACTCCAATAGATCCCTGTAGGATAAAATTTACCATTGATGGTAATATTACTACAAATAGCAAATACGAAACCTTGAATTCCATTGGCTGCCGAGCGATGTTACCATGGTAGTTACCATTGATGACAGAGTTGCCATTGATGGTAGATTTTATGCAACGGCGCTCTCTGTCTGGCTCACAAAGTGTTAATTCTTCATGCGCCATGGGTGCATATTTGCACAAGTAGTGATACACACAAATCCCATAGACAAGGGTGTTACCAGGGGGGTGTTTCACCAAGCTGTTCGTAAGCTACGAACGACTTTACAAACGACTGGTGATCCCTTCTTGTGCTAAATGCGATACCACACTTTGTTCCTGTTGTAACATGGTGGGAGTTCATTTCCTCCAATCTTAATAAAGTTTGAAAAATCACAATCTTGGTATTCAGAGACCCGCTAACAACAAGGATTTTCATTTATAAACATCAGATTTGAATTTAAGCTGATGGGAATCAAAGTCATTGAGAATGTGATTTAGCACAAGAAGGGATAAGCAGTCGTTCGTAAAGTCGTTCGTTAGCTTACGAACAGATTGGTGAAATCCCCCCCCCCCCCGGTATATCTAAGGGTTTAAGGACACTGCGCTTATCCCGCTAATCAGTCATGTTACAGCAGCATTCTGTCTATTTTGTCATTTATTTCATTTTGAGCACAAAACATAATGATGATTTCTGTCCATATTTCTTGGAAATGTTTTCTGGTTTTGTGCCTGGAATCTATTTGATACTGAAGGCCTAATCACGATGTTCTTCGATAATCTGGAAAAACACACCAAGAATAGGATGTTATTCTCAAACATTATGGAAATTTCTTAATTCTTAATTAATCAACAAGCTGACCTCTCTCCGCATTATGGTTTCATCATGCGGATTTAAAGGTAGCCCGTCCCTTTTGCAGACCTAATTCTGAAAGTTCCCTGACTTTGTCATCATTTGAGAGAGAGAGAGAGAGAGAGAGAGAGAGAGAGAGAGAGAGAGAGAGAGAGAGTGGCTATATAACCATTCCCTAGAATCGACAAAGCGCAATATTCGGTTTTGAGGAAATAATCTTCGATAATTGATCGAGCTTTCTTTTATCGTATCACGAAAATAGTCAAATCTCAGTAAAAACCAGTAAGATTTTCATTTATTCTACAGATACGTGATAAATATGTGCAAACTTTCATGAAGTTTGCAGATGTTTGTAAAGGGACGGGCCATCTTTAACATAGCATTCGGGTTTAATTTTTGTTTGTCTTGTTTAAAAACACGCCATCCTTTGTTCTACCTACATGAGAGAACTTGAAGGGTTACTCAATTAGAAAAATAAATTTCCACTAAACTATGTAAAATTATCCACTAAAATTGAATTTCACGTTTGTTTACCGCAATAAAGTCTCATTTTGACGAAAATTTGAGAAAAAACCCTAGTGACGTTAGAGAAGTCAAAATACCATAGATTGTACGGAAGTCAACTTCCCCCCTAACTGCGTAGTAACGCGTTATTGCATTTTTACCTGTATCTATTCTTATCATTCAGATTCAATGGATGGAATGCACTTTCAATCTATTAGTTGTTGGTACTCGACAAACCTCGGTCAAGCTTTGGGGCTCCCATTGGTGACGTGTTGTTTGAACGGCGTGAATAAAATATTTCATTCATTGGAGGCGTGCGTTTTTTCAAATTTTCGTCACAATGAGACTATATTGCGACAAACGAATGTGAAGTTCGTTTTTAGTGGGAACTTATTCTTCTAATTTAGTAATCCTTTAACACTCTTTTATCCCTTCCCGTGCCAGACAAAATGCTTCTCTGTCGTATGTGCTTGTATTCCTGGTGAAAATATAACACTTTAAGAGTTAAATGACTGAGTTTGTTCCATATATCTGTTACGGAGAACATGGAGATCGAAGCTGTAGTCATGGCAATGTCTACTTGGGCGTGCGAAGAAAAACGAATTGCCGTCTAGTAAAGTTCTCAATCTCCTCTGACTCGCAACGCGCAACATAATATGCACGGTAACCATGGTAACGTATACATTCCACTAAAGTGGGGGAGATTGTGATCCTGTAACCGATACACATAATATATTATTTCCCATGTCGCGGTGCATTTTGTGAATAGATGAACAACTCAGCCTACAGCACTACATGAATATATCGCAGTGGGACTACAATGACAGATGGACAGACCGGAAACAGAGGGGGAAATAGCGATAGAACAAACGAATAAATCAATTACAATAAAGAGTTAAGGCCAACGCAGACGGCGACACGATCCGATCAGTCGTTCGACTCTGCGACTGGCTGAATAGCAGGAACCGGCTATAGGATTTGTACAAGAACGTGACGTCATATTTACAGTCGGAGGCCCTTGCGGCTGCAGAATCGTGTCGTTCTGCGATGGCCTTTAACTTGTTTTTACCAGGGAATCGAAGAAACGTGTAGAGTATTAGTATTTTTACAATTTGCATGCATTATGTGCAACTCACAACCTATGCAATCTAACAACCAGGCACTTACCTCATTAGAGCACACCTCAATGACATTAGGAAAACATATTCAAGAGAAATGTTGTACATTCTATGATCGTACATACAGGGGCGGATCTAGGATTTTCCCAAGGGGGGGGGGGGGGGGGGGTCAGAGATGCCAACGCGAGAATGAGCGGGGTCTTCGGTCATAGGTTTGAAATGATCAATACCGAGAGGGGAGGTTTCAACCTCCTAAATACTCTTAATACGATTAACCACCCCCCCCCCCCACTCCTAAATCCGCCACTGCATAAGAACAGTTATTCTAAATATTGGGAATCTTTAGCCCAGCAGCATAATGCAGGCTAATGAGTCATGTCTGTTAAGAAGGGCAGTATTTACTGATTTACTGGCGGTAAGCATAAGGCATGTAAGGTTTGGCGCTCGTTTTTATATGGCTTCACGAGACATGTTGGCTAAGCACTATTTAAAGCACTATTTCAATAAAAGGAGACACATGAATGAAACACAAATGTTTGATGAAAATTTGTCAAAGGATAAGAAAGTTACGATATTTGGAAAATTTCAATTTTGTGACGTCACATACGAGGTGCTCTCCCATAATGTTGGGTAAAAAATAATTCCATAAATTGCTCTGTTTCTGTTTTTGACAACGGAATGATGTTGTTTTTTTTCGTGCAGGTATGTGTGTAAAAACGTGTTTTCGAATGATGTATCCAATGCACAGCTAACGAGATGCACATCGTTTTGAATAAATGCACATTTTCGAGAAGAAAAAAAATGTACACAACATATGGGAGAGCACCTCGCACGTGACGTCACAAAAACAAAATTTAAACAGATCATAACTTTCTTATCCTTTGACGGATTTCCATCTAACCTTCACTTATATGTTCTTTCATATGTCTGCTCTTACTGGACAGAACATAATTTCAGTGTGAACTATCCCTTTAAGCGCTCGTTTTTTTTATATGGCTTCACGGGGCATGTTAAGTAGGCAAATCCTGCATTCGTCACGTCACGTCAATGTTCATGTACAAGCGTTTTACATAACCATACTAACAAACTTAACCATAATAACCTGCCCGAAACGTCGAGTCTACTTCTCTATTCCTCAGCTCTCTACTCCTTCTGGTTTACAGTCCTTTTAAGGACTACACTCATTTCGAAAGAATACTCTACTTTCAAATCTCCACTTTCTCGCCTTTCCAATTCACCTCCTATGCTATCCACTTTTATCATCTCAGTCCTTCCAAGACCTTCCACATGGTGTACCGTAAACCTTTTCCGCGATTGCTCATTCCACCATGCAATATGGAGGTATACATAGCCGCATTAAACTTTGACATTTTGACATTACATACTGTTTATTCTGTTGATTATTGTCTTAGCTGTTAAATACTTGGTTTGTTTGTTTTTATTGTCTTTGTTTCTTGTTTTTTGCTTCGTTTGTATTTCTTTGTATTAGTCTTTCTGATGTTTTTTTTTTCTAAAGTATGTATTTTTGTACTCGGGTTCATCTTACTGTATGTCATTTAAATAATGGACTTTATACTTATGTGTTTTGAGCCACGTGTTAAAGTTAATCACACCTCACAAGCCATCGACTTTCTGGTGATGCCTTATATTCATTGTTCATGAAAGTTGTTTATTCTTGTTTGTTAAATGAATAAAGAATAAACCTTCAAACATCATGTTAACCCTAATATTCAGCAATCTACCAGCTGTGTTAGGTTAAGGTTAAGGGTTGGATCGGACTTATGGTTAGGGTTATACAGGATGTTAGTTTATATTATGCATACCGTCATGTTAGAGGTCAGAGGCTAACCTGCCGATCAGGCAATTGGGAATTTTGAATCAAAATTCAAAAAAAAAAATAGAGCCCAGTTCTCATAAGACTGTCCACCTATCCGTTATTCCCTTTTCTGAGGCGAGCTGGAAGAGAAATCGAGAATGATTAGTTTACTGCAGCCCGACCCCTTTATTGAATAGTTTAAATAAATGTTCAACAGCCTGGAACCAGACTATCAGATGCTAGACCATGGCGTGTATTGTGTTCAAACTAAAAGCCTGTCGTGGATCGTCAACGTCAATACGCTGAAAGTAAAATCCAGCTAAAGTCATCCGTCATACCCGTGGTCATAGATCACGTATGATGCGTGATCGATTTCAGACGGCATAAGCTGCTCTTACGTTGACTTGGCGACGTCCGTTGATAAAACTTATGAGACAAGTTGATGGGCAAAATGGCTTTCAAGGTCAGTACGATATGATGGCCTTCTATCCTAGATGAACATGGATGGAGGTTTAACCGTTTGAGCGCCATTGATTCATATTTGCACTAGTATTACACACAAACTCCAGTGAGCAGAAAGTCATCTGGCATACAAAAGGTTAAGGAGAGGGTTACAAGTGAACGTGCCCCCCCCTCCCCCCACCCCCCCCCCCCCCCCCCCCCCCCCCCGCCATCACCACAACCACACACATACGCATACACAATACAAATTCACACACCAATACAGTCTCATGGGAATGACAATGTATTGCCAGGGCAAAAAAAAAAATGCCTCGACATATACACACATACAACACACACATAGACACAGACACAGACACAGACACAGACACACACACACACACACACACACACACACACACACATACAAATATATACCTACACAATACAAACACCTAGATACACTCAATACAGATTCTATGGAAATGATTATGTATTGCCAGTGCATGCTCAGCATGCTCAATCGGGAACAAAGAGTTGAGTAGGCTTTGAAAATACAATGTAGTTATTATTTTCGTGCTATTAAAGAGCCCTTACCGAAAGAAAATTTCATTATCATGGAGAATTGAACGTACGGGATAACGGTTCGTAGGGATAAGGAACCTTCGGAATAACGAACCTACGGAGCACTCGAACTGTCTTGATAACGAACTGCAACGCGTACTAACAGACATGGAACAGACTTAGGTAACCAGGGGACGTATTCATGAAACCTTACTAGCCTAGTTAGTTAATAAAATACGTGTAGCTGAATGCATTTTAGAAGCTCACGTGGCTTAGTAAGGTTTCATGAATATGGCCCCAGGGTCATATAACTAACGCATTTGCAAGGTGGAAATATACAATTTCTGTCTTGTGACGCTGTAAGTAAATACGGAGACGCCGGCAACAGTATAAGTACCTTAGAAAAATAGAAACCTACAAAGAAAACTCGAAACATTCATTAAATGAGAGAGAAACTACTTTGAATAAAGATGATAAATAATTACCAAAGGCATGCAGGAACCCACGTATTTATCTTAACAGTATTTTCCTCAGCATAATTTGTTTAATGTACATCGCAGTGGATTGTCATGTAAGATATTTAAATTCATTCCCATTACGAGAATAAAAATGCGATTGGCTTGACTGATTTGAAATCATTTATTTTCCTCCAAACAACCATTAAATCAAAGATTTAAAGGGAGTCTTCTCCAAGCTTTTGTGGCGTGTTATCGTTTATAGAGGGCGCTGCAATAGACGGCATTGGGCGTGGAGCGTGGCCCGGCTCGGTTAACTATTCGGGAAGCTC
>CAVLGW020000068.1:23807-53163 GCA_963669155.1 Arbacia lixula
GTTGAATAATGCACAGGTCCAAGTTCTACCTGCCCTAGCGAGCCAACAAATATTTTCAAGATATTTTTATGACCAATTGTTGTACAATAGTGGATTGTAAACATACACAAAGCCCTAGTTCACAGCTTTTTGAGTGTTCATCCCTTACATTACCAGGCCTTGAAAGCCACATTTGGCTTACTACACATCTTCACTCCAATGGTAATAAGAGAGTTAACCTTTACATTACTGTGCCTCAGAAACCCCATTGGCTTACTACCAAGTCTGGAAACTAATTCCAGAAGAATGTTCCTATTATAGCCGTAGTTGCTGAATACAAGAACATCATGTACACGCATATGTGCACCATCTCCATTCTCTTGGGTGTATTCCTTGCCAGAAGCATGATATCGACGATGGGTAGTGAGCATTCAAATAATTGTCCACCTCTTACTAGGTGGGCAATTCTATAATTCTTTAGTTGCCTATTGATTTGAGTCAATCGCATGTCTAATCCCTAATCTATAATGTACAGAGTTACAATTGGTACATATCATAAGTCAAGTTACGATCATGTGCAATTCTATATGAGACGCCAATTCCATGATTTATTACTGTGGCCTCCGTCTCATAAAAAGTTGCCTATTGATCTGAATCAATTGCAATCTCTATTGTACAGAGTTACAACTGATATATAGACCACTTGCAATTCTTTAGAAGATAGGGCACTGGGTTACAAATGTGTGGAGCAAAACTAGTTATATATGATAAAGTATTTTGAATGACGCATCCCAGTAGTGAGTAGTTTATTGTAGAGTATGGGTGGTCGAACAGCTATTGTATCAGTGGTCACTTCTAGCTTTTTATCCACATAGATTTCTCTCCAGTTATTCTGGCCAAGAATCAATCACCTTTTCAAGGGATTAAGTGCGGCACTTGAGGGATTATTCACTGCAACTATGGGATATCTAGAGAGGGATTAAATGAAGCATTCTTCCCCCTTTAAGCTGTCTTGATTTGAGCCTTAAGAAGGACTTGAGTTGTTAGTGCTTTGCGTTAGGTCTGTCATCATTCTTGATTTCCCTTTCATGAAATTTTGTCTACCACTTTAAATGAAAATTTATCTCTGATCGATTCAAATTTGGCTTCTTGCAATACCTTCACGTGGTACAGGTACATTTACAATTTGTAAGCTACTTGTTATCCCACTTTTTTGCTGCGGTATGTGACTTGCCAGTTCAAAACTGTGATAAAGTAAAGTCCCCAAATATGATTTTTTTTTTTTTGGTTTGTTCCATTGTAGTCTGGAGACTAAATGAGGGACGTTGCAATCCCATCATAATCTCATGTATCATGTGCACAAAATGTGCACCATCTTTATTCCCCTGCCCACACATACTGACGGTGGGTCAAGAGTTTTAAAATTACCTTCATGATTAGCCTATTTCAATATAACCCGTGGGAATTGCTGATCTTTAATCACTGCCTTTTATCAGATTGTTCTCCAATGTAAACAGTACATAAAAGAAAGCTACACAGTTCTTCGCCCACCTCCATAGAAATTAGCTCATGTTACAGAAAGAGATAACAAATGCCAATACAATTAAATTTATGTTATAAATAATTTGTTGTCCATATCATGTGCTAATGTACTAAGTCATTTTAATTGTCATGATGTCAATTTAGGGGCCAGTAATCTCTAGTCATTTGAAGAATTTTGTAATAGACTAGACTGGTAAATACACATGGACGCAATGTTTGCACTTTATGCAGTCTTAACACACCCTCCCTTTATAGACATGCACACCCCTACAAATCCTGCTCAGTGGAGCATTCCGGCAGTGACTCCCCCAAACTCACATCCCCATTGGAAGATGCTTCATGCATATTCATAGAAGAAGTTCTCCAAATGGCAATCCTCGGCTCTCACTGGTCAGAAGGCACTCTGCACTGTACAATACGGACAGAGTGTGCGTGTTGCAGCGTTCAGTTCTATCTGCGTGTACTATGCAGTGTCCCAAAACTTAGCATTCAGCATATGCTGCTACCTCTGTGAGGACACGCTAGATGAGAGAGTGCCAAGCAGTGGTTGCACTGTGTTCAGGTACCCATGCGATTATTACATGTGATTTCTCTCTTCTGAACCATTTGGATTAGTAACCTAGCCATTGATTTGAAGGATATTCATTTTCTAGCCTGGAATTTTAACCTGGATTGTGCTTTGCCTTGCTCCTCCAGTATTGGGATTTTACCTGTAACCAAGAAGGACTGCGAAATTTGCTTGAGGTGAGTTGTCATGGTTAGTTGCGATGGATGTGTTACAGGTTGTATTATATTATGATACAAATATGTCCTAAGCACTCATCACCACCGCCCCCCCCCCCCCTCCATCTTCTTTCATATGTTGGCAGGTATGTCATCTTTTCGTCCTCCTCCATCATCAATATTTTTTCAATTTCTTAGTTTTTGAGCTGCTGCTTGGTTTATTCATGTTTAATGTCTCACCCTCCCTTCTTCCTCATCTTCTATGTATCCTGTTACTTTTCTTCTTTTCCTCATCTATGTTTCATCTATGTCATCTTTATGTTCCTCCTGCTTTCCCTTTCCCCGCTTCGCCCTCTTCCTTCCCTCTCCTCTCTCCCCCTTCCATCTCTCCTGGCCTCCTCCCATTTTTCTTCCCTTCACTCTCTCCCTTCTCCTCCACTCCCTCTTCCCTGCTAACCTTTTTTTTTATCCTTCTCTCATGTCATTTCTTTACATTATCCTTTATCACCATTTTGTCCTCTCTTCATGTTTCATCATTCCATATTTCTCTTGTCTATTCCCTTTCCTCTCTTCATTCGTGCTCCCTTTCCTCCTTTCTCCCCATTCTATGCCCCCCCCCCTTCTCTCTCTCTCTCTCTCTCTGTCTCTCTGTCTCTCTTTCTCTGTATCTCTCTCTCTATCTCTCTTTCTCCCTCCTTCTCCCTCCCCCTCTCTCTCTCCCTCTCTTTTCTCTCTCTCTCCCTCTCTTTTCTCTCTCTCTCTTCCCTTTTCTCTCTCTCTTCCCTTTTCTCTCTTTCTCTTCCCTTTCTTTTTCTCTCTCTTCCCTTTTCTCTCTTTCTCTTCCTTTTTTTTTTCTCTCTCTCTTCCCTTTTCTCTCTCGTTCTCTCTTCCCTCCTCCATTTCCCCTACCTCCTCCAAATCCTCTGTTTCTTCTTCGCCACCTCTCTCCCTTGCAGTAGCAACCACTAAGTTCTGCCTCCCCTTCACATTTCTTCTAGTTTCTTGTGTTACAGATGTATTCATGTAAAAACACACACTCTTCATTGGCAATGAATATGATGCAATTTAGTGCAGTAAAGCTTATTGAATGATGATAATCTCCTTCTCCAGAGGATGTTTTCTTTCAAAATGTATCTTTTGTGATGTTTTCTTTACCTTAGGCATTATTGCGCATGAGATGCTTAGACATGTATTGCAGTAAATTTGCAATGTTACGAGTATGAACATTATTGATGTGAGTGCAAACTTGCACTTCTTCATACCAATGGTATTGAGAGAGTTTGCCCTTACTTTACCAAGCCTTGAAAAACCCATTGGCTTTCTACATATCTTCATGGCAATGAAATATATTTTGTGGAGCATCTTTATTAGCCTGAAACTTTCTTGATTGTTTCCCGGATCAGCAATCCAGCTCGCTAATTTGTCAGATCGACCTCATGCAGACGCACCTAACGCTGCAGTGTGAACATGCCTGAAGGCTCTTTGATTGAATGCTGCAGTGTTAACGTGCCTGAAGGCTCTTTGATTGAATGCCGCAGTGTGAACGTGCCTGAAGGCTCTTTGATTGCAGCCCATGCATGCCAGCGCTTCACAGCCTCTTACCACTGCCTGCTCTAGCACCATACAGGGGCTCCTCAAGGCGCTCGCAGGCCTGGCCACCGCCTGGCCACCGCCTGGCTACAGGGACACACATTGGACTTGAAGTGTCTATGCAAACACAACCACTAGATCTGAGAGCTTTATGGGAATCTGTGTGGTGTCCACTGAATCTTACCAGGCAGAAAGACGCAAATGTAAATTTGTATTATAAGATCTGAGAGCTTTATCGGAATCTATGTGGTGTCTACTGAATCTTACCAGGCAGAAAGGCGCAATTGTCAATTTGTATAAGATCTGAAAGGTGTCTACAGAGTGGTGTCTACTAGGTATGGTACATCTCACAGGCAGAAAGACACAAGTGTCAATTTGTATAAGATCTGAGAGCTTTATGGGAATTTGTGTGGTGTCTACTGCGTCTTACCAGGCAGAAAGACAAATGTGTCAATTTGTATAAAATCAGAGCTTTATGGGAATCTTTTTGATATACATCTTCCAAGTCTACTGTCTTACGAAGCAGAAAGGCACATGTGTCAATTTGTGTAAGAGCTGAGAAATTTATGGGAATATGTGTGATATCTACCAGTCTCACCAGGCAGAAAGGCACTTATAAGTGTTATAATTTGTATAAAAACTGAGCATTTCATGGGAATATGAGCAGTGTCTACTAAGTATTTTGTTGTCTTTCCAGGCAGAAAGACACAAGTGTCAATTTGTATAAGAA
Source organism: Arbacia lixula (assembly GCA_963669155.1). Classification (NCBI taxonomy): domain Eukaryota; kingdom Metazoa; phylum Echinodermata; class Echinoidea; order Arbacioida; family Arbaciidae; genus Arbacia; species Arbacia lixula. Next base: position 28,372 of record CAVLGW020000068.1, read on the forward strand.
CTTAGCAGTTTATGGGAATATGTGTGTTGTCTTCTGAATAGTTTGATGTAGTCCCGTCTACTTTCCTACCTGTGTACTTTGTGTATACCATCACCATTTCAGCTCTAGATGTTGTGTACTTTTGAGATCCTATGAATAGTGGAAGTGTTTGACTTTGGTTTTGGCTGAGGCAGATAAGAGGGTGAGACAGCTTCCTAAAAGGAAGAGATAAAGGTGATCAAAGGGATAATCCCTTCCCCAAGGGCTCCCAGGGGGGTGTAGCCTTGTGCCTCCTTTGTCACCTGAGGGGATTAGTCTTGGGTGTAAAATGCCCGGCTTAAAAGAAGGCTATTAGGGGCTTTCTTTTAAGGCAGAACCTTAGCTCAATTAGTGTCAATGTTGGAGGTTACTCCGTACAAGCTGTCAGTTAATTGGCAGATCTTTGGCTCCAGTGGCTGATTAATGGTAGGAGTGTGTGTATCCTTGCTGGGACAAGGGCCATGTTAATCATCTTTCCAGAATTTGAAATGCGTTTCCAAAGGCCTTTAGGAACGCGTTTAAAAAAACGATGCGTTTATCAACTCAATTGCCAAAGTCGAAAACCGGCCTTGTCACTGTGTAGCTCTACTGCGCCGTTACACATGCACTGTAGCACAATAGTGTGTGATCGATGTGTTTACTTGCCGTGGCGCGCGTGTTTTCAGAAATCGAAGACACATGGTTTAAAGAGTTGATAAACGGACCCAAGGTAGTATGAAAATCCTATAAGCTAATGGTTAGAGGCAGGGTGTTCCCATTTGCGAAAGTCACAAAACTCTGCTGGAATCAGCAGTATACCCGGACGATAGCATGTATGAAATTTCACAGTCATAGCTCCACTAACATTTTCAGGAAAAGTAAAAAGCTATCCTTCTTTAGGTTTAAAACTTTCCTTGTTTACATTTGAAACACACCGACCATAATCTACTTGTACATTCATAACCGTATTTTCCCTGTCAGGGCATTTTGCATTTTTCTTGAAAAGCTTCTAGAAGCTATAACTAAATGTTTTACATGTCGTTGTCCTAACTAATTTCTTTGTAAATTGAAATAACCCCAGAAAGCCCTTTCACTAATATTCTTGTTTATGTTATAACGGACCGACCATAGTCTACATTCATAACTTTATTGTTTGTACGTGTAGTTTTCTTGAAAAGGTTTGAGAAGCTATGACTTTAAGATTTGTATTGTTATTGACATGCTGCTAATTCATGCCATGTTTCATGATTGTTGTAAAAGGGCTCCCCTGTCTCAAAGCTTAGGATTACAGCTACTTCAGAGAGCTTGCTTCACACACAATAGGCCCGTTCACACACACCGGAAACCGAAATTACAATCGCGATCCAAATTTCGATTTTTTTTTTCGACCGTTCATACACGGGGAAAAATCGCACTTCCCAGCAAGGAAAGAACGATCAGTGGCCAAATTGTGCATGCGCGAAACTTGCATGACCGAAGACTGACCCCGCTGTCCCAATATAGTTTCGCAAGCGCGCGATTCAAAGAGACGCTTGGCGAAATAATCGCGATTTTTCTGAAAAATCGCACTAATAGTGCGAGTTGGATCGCGATTAGGATCGCGGTAATTAGTGCGATTTTTCTGTCCACACTGGAAAAAATTTCGAAATTCTGATCGCGATTAGAAAATCGATTTTTAAATCGCACTTTTTCCCTTGTGTGTGAACGGGCCTAATGTCATTATTTCCTCCTCTATCAGCTGGAGTGGTCAGTCTTAAGAAGCTGTGTTAATCTGTGATTAGCTGGTCTCACTGGTGATATCAAGGTGCCATGATTGATTGAGAATAGCTTACTTCATTAGCTGGATTAAGGGACAATGGTGTGAGTTGATTAAAGATCATTAGTTATCCTCAGCAGTCCTGTGCTAAGCTGCAAGGTTCAAACTCCTCTATGCAAGACTGCTGTTGCCTGTGTGTGTCTTTTGTGTACAGGCATGGCCAGGGAGGGAGCTGGCATTGAGATCTCAATCCCACCTCCTTGGTATGGCTTTTTGATGGGCCTGGAAATGTCTTAAAGATTGCCCGTCCCTTTTGCAAGCTTAAAATTTGAAATGGTCTATCACGATCGTAAATTGAAGAAAGTGTGATTCAAGACCATTTCTAAGAATATAGCACGTTGAAGCTTTCTGTGTATGTACAAATTTCAGCCGTTAAATTTCAAACCAACTTTTTTCGTACTACGAAAAAAGTATTAGTCTTTGTTACAGTATCTATGTGGTTATTATGCATGTGTGAAATCCTAATTTTATGAGTAATTACCAAACTTTGGAAATGATTCCTTCTATAGAACAATTTTTTTTCATAATGTGTTTTATAATTTAATAAACAGATTAATCAATAAAGCAGATATTTCAACACAAACTGCTAAGAGCCTGAGGTAAAGACTATTAATCAGACGTTGTTTACATGCATTATTTGAATTTTACACTACCTTTCAGTTTCAAATTGTGAATATACAGCTTGCTAGCACTTCTCTATATGTTTTGCCAATGTTTTGATGGTTTTGTGGTGATCTGAAAAAGGGAAGGGCTGTTGTTGCACCACAAATTGTCGTCCCTGCACAAATTGACGTCGACGACAATTTGTGCAGAACCCTGACACCACAAATTGTCGTCCCTGCACAAATTGACGTCGACGACAATTTGTGCAGGGGGCTGACACCACAAATTGTCGTCCCCCCTCGAAACACATTCAATATGATGTTGAAGCCTTCAAGGCCATTAGGGGCTTACATTTTTGGTAATATAATAATTCCTGACAAACATAATACATGAAAACCAATACATAACTCAAGTGTATGAATGCACACAAACCAAAATAAAAGGTCACTTTAAAGTTTGTGTGTGTGTGTGTGTGTGTACGTGTGTGCGTGAGTGTGTGTGTTTGCGTGCGTGCATGTGTGAGTGTGTGCGTGTGTGGGTGTGCGTGAGAGTGTGTGCGTGCGGGTGTGTGTGTATGTGCGTGTGTGTGAGTGTGAGTGTGTGTGTGCGTACATGTGTGTGTGATTGTGTGTGTGCGTGTGTGTGAGTGTGAGTGTATGTGTGCATGTGTGTGTGATTGTGTGTGCGTGTGTGTGAGCGTGTGTGTGCGTGTGTGAGTATGTGCGCGTGTGTGTGAATGTGTGTGTGTGCGTGTGTGTGTGAGTGTGTGTGTGTGGGTGTATGTGTATGTGCGTGTGTGTGAGTGTGAGTGTGTGTGTGTATGTGCGTGCATGTGTGTGTGATTGTGTGTGTGTGTGAGTGTGTGTGTGAGTGTGTGTGTGCGTGTGTGCGTGTGTGTGTGTGTGTGTGTGTGTGTGTGTGTGTGTAGGGGGGGGGGGTTATGGGGTAGCGGTACCAGGTCAACGGATTGAATCAAGGTTTGTGTGTATTGTGCTCGAAATAGTCCCCATTTAGTCGACTAGAATTGTGTGAATCAGTCATATAGTGGGGCGGTTAAGCAACAAATATGAGGTGAATTGTGCACTTTTGTCTACCAGCACCAAATTCGGCACACATGTTCAAAATCATATTTGGAACAATATTAGATATAGAGGCATTTTAGGGGCGCCTGGGAGCAGCCACCAAAGTGCCCTAGGGGCCCTCATATGTTATTTTTATTTCTTTTTTAAAACGCTCGCCCCGACTTGAAAAAAAAAACTTGATTTGAATCATCCTTGGATAATAGGGACCTTACCTTGTTAAAATGTGTGGTCATAAGGGGCAAGGGGGCAGGTGGATAGCCCCCAAACGCCCCCGGGTGCATTTTTCTCTTTTTTTAGGACATTTCCTCAAGAAAAAATAACTTGATTTTAACCAAACTTGATGGAATCATCCTTAGGTAAACTTAGGGGAAACTTTCTTTACATTTTTTTAAATATTTTTCTCAAGAATAAATAACTAAAATCATCCTTAGGTATTAGGGACCTTAAGTTGTTAGAATGGGGGGATCACAAATCGCAAGGTGCCGGGAGGGGGTAGCCCCCCCCCCCCCCCCCCAAAAAAAAAAAAAAAAAAAAGAGAGAGAAAAAAAAAACAACGATGCCCCCATGGGGCAACTTCTTCTTATTTTTTTACTTTTTCAGAAGAATGAATAACCAAACTTGATAGGAACCATCCTTAGGTATAAGGGACCTTACGTTCTTGAAATGGTGGTATGCAAGTGGCAAGGGACGGGGGGGGGGGGGGGGGGGGGGGGCTAGCCCCAAAAGTTCCCCAAGGGGGTAAATTCCACTTATGTTTTCCTTTTAACTCAAAGGTAAATGACTGGATTTTAATCAAACTTGAAAGAAGTTACCTCTAAAAAGTGGACTTAAGGTTGTAAAAATGGGATACATATCTAAAAAATGAATGTTGTATTTCATCAAACCTCCACAGATTATTCTCAGACAATTGTACCCCATCTGACATTAACTAGCTACAGCACAGCCCCTCCCCCACCACCTCAGAAATGCGCCTTGCGGTCCACTATTTCAAGAAAAACGGAATGTTTTCTCGAATGTATCCAAACTGCACACTAAACAAGGATAATCTAACGTACACATCTGAGAAGGAGACAAGGAGGATCAAAGAATGAGTCCAAAATGACTGCTAAAGCCATGTATTCAGCTTTATTCTGTACTACTTTTACCTACAAGCATCAAATTTGGTACATAGGTTCATGATTATGAACTAAACAAAATCAGATATAGAGGCACTTAAACATATCATGCACCATTGAGTGAGGTGACAATTTGTGTTTTGTTTATTGAAATTGTGGTGGCCATCTTGAAAACTGATTAACTACATTTAATTTGTTTAAATTTTCCATTATAGTTATTTTCTCTGGAAATAGTAATTGCATCACTGTTCTTTCATATTCTGAGCATTACCGATTGTTCTTTCACCATGTTCACTGCTAACTATCTTACATATGGTTATAAAAATTGTCTTAAAACATTTATAAGTATTATTATGTCATGATACTGAAGGATGGCAAAATTGATAAAATGTTTAAATGCCTCAAAACGATATCTCATATCATTCCAGATAGTATTTTAAACATATGTTCAAAATTTGGTGCTTGTCGAAAAAAAGTTAGCAGGACGAAAGAAAAAAGTTAAGACATGCACTGAGGGAGGGAACGAAGTCCCCCCATGAAAACAAGATAGTAATTGACATGTAAGGCGCTATATTAATTTCGAGGGTGGGGGGGGGGGGGTCCTCCTTGTCCCCTCATCAGATGAGTACGCGACTACATGTGTATGTTAGATTATCCTTGGTTACTGCACAGTTTGGATAAATTTGAGAAAACACTCCTTTTTTCTTAACATTTTGGACCGCAAGGCGCATATCTGAGGTGGTGGGCGAGGGAGAAGGGGGAGGGTGGCTAGTTCATGACAGATGGGATCCCTATTTGTAACAAATTTTCCCATTGCCTCAGAATAATCTGTCGAGTTTTGATGAAATCCAACATTCATTATTAGATATGTATCCCATTTTTACAACCTAATTAGGTCCTCTTTTCCGAGGTCACTTCTTTCAACTTGCTTAAAAGACAGTCATGTACCTTTGCGAAAAGGTAACAAAACCAGTGGACTTTGCCCCCTTGGGGGCATTTGGGGGCTCCCCCCCCCCCCCCCTCGCCACTTGCATAGCAGCATCTTAATAACTTAGGTACCTATTATTATTTATTAATTATGTATTCTTCTGGAAAAAGTAAAGAATAAGAGGAATTGGAGCGTCATCTTAATAACTTAGGTACCTATTATTATTTATTAATTATGTATTCTTCTGGAAAAAGTAAAGAATAAGAGGAATTGGAGGCATTTTTTTTTTTTTGGGGGGGGGTGCGCTACCCCCTCCCAGTTCCTTGCAATTTGTGTCCCCCCATTCTAACAACTTAAGGTTCCTAAAGGGTGGTTCCAGTTATTTATTCTTGAGAAAAAGTATTAGAAAAATAAAAGAAAACTTCCCCCTGGGGCGTTTTGGGGTTACCCCCCCTTCCCCAGCCCCTTGCCACTTATGTACCCCAAATCTAACATCTAATATTCCCTATTACCACAGGATGATTCCTATCTAGTTTGGTTAAAATTCAGTTATTTATTCTTCAGAAAATGTCCCAAAATAAGAGAAAAATGCCCCCAGGGGAGTTTGGGGGCTTTCCCTCGGCCTTCTCGCCATTTACGACCACACATTTGAAAAAAAGGTAAGGTACCTATTGCCTAAGGATGATTCCTATCAAGGTTTTTTTCAAGTCCGGCCATGCGTTTTCGAAAAGAAGTTAATAACATATAAGTGCCCCTGGGGCAATTTGGGGGCTGCACCCAGGTGTCCCTGAAAACATTTTGAGATACCTCTATATCTAATATTGTCCGAAATATGATTTTGAACATGTGTGCCAAATTTGGTGCTTGTTCACAAAAGTGCACAATTATTCACCTTATCCACTCCACTAGTGTGGGTTGGTAAGTGTACGGGTGTGGATGTCTGTCTGTATGGTGGTGTGCGTGTGTGTTTTTGTGTATGTGTGTGTGTGTGTGTGGTGTACGTACGTGCAGTTAACACAAATACTGCTCTCAGAGAATAAAGACAGTTAACACAGTCAAGTTTTGAGTTCTAACACATAACAGTGGGGCAATACCAGAACAAACAATTCATAAACTGTTTCTGCTGCTTACGTATTATTCCTAGAAGGAGATAATGAAATTTGACTTTAACTGACTCGCTGTCTTTACTCTAGAGCATTGTCAATTATTTTCATTTTGCCTTTATTGGCACGATCATAAGGGTGATCGTATTTTGATATTTGTTTATAATTCCATTCACCATCATGATATTTCTTTTTTGTAATCACACCAATATAGTAACCCCGATGACCATCGTCACTGTGTAATTTTTTTATTATATTTATAGAACAATGAAACAGAGGGCAATGCAAAACCCATTGGCTAATTCCTCAACACAAATACACGACTTCACATCTACACAATGTACACATACACGCGCGCTCGCCCCCCCCCCCCACACACACACAATCACACAACCACCACCATCACCATGCACCCACACATAATATTCCGTACTTACACAGTTACGCACATATATATTGCACACAACCACCTCAACATCCCCATCACGCACACATACATACCAGCTCAACACTCATCGCTAACACACGCACACGCAAACAACCTAGCCCATACGCCAGCAAGCGCGCAACACACACACACACACCCACATACACACACACACATATATACACACACACACTCACACACACACACACACACACCCACACACATACACACACACATACACACACACATACACACATCCACCCACCCACACACATACACACACACTCACACACACACACGCACACACACAATTACACACACACACACACACACACACACACACCTTACATACACGTCACAGGCACAACCACACATGGCAATATTTTGAAGACAGGGACTGTTGACAATTTGTGCAAGGGGTGACAATTTGTGCAAGGGGTGACAATTTGTGCAACGAGCTATCAGTTTGCCTGCACAAATTGTCGTCTGTGAGGGTGAAAAATGGGAACATCACCTGCAGCACAAATTGACGCCGGCGTCAATTTGTGCAGGGGACGACAATTTGTGGTGTCAGGTTTTGTCAAATTTTGCACAAATTGTCGTCGACGACAATTTGTGCAGGGACGACAATTTGTGGTGCAACAGCTGTCTTTAAACCCTATGTCTGCTGGATAAGATTGCACTCTATGGAATTTGTGTGCATTTCTTGAGCATAAATCCACATGTGGCACACAACAATTTACTTGTTATGTCTTTGAACCCACTTGTAAGCAAGACATGTTTTAAATTGCATATATTTGAATTGATATTTTTCAAAATCCCCATTAACTCTCTTTCTGTCATTGTGGCATTTTTGCCCAAGTTGTGTACACAAATTGTGTAATGCAGTATTAGATTATCTGGCAAACAAAGGGTTAAACACATAGCAGTACAGTAGTTCAGGCTCAGAAAATGGGAAATGAAGTTTGTAGATAGTGTGTATTGCATGTGTGCAGGGACAAACCAGTAGCACATGTATGCAAGTGTTTCCCCAGGACAAAGGCAGTGTGTGTGCAAATGTTGTCTAAATGTTTGTGACTTAATCATGGAGAAAACCATTCATTCCTCTCATGAAGCATGATCTGATTGCAACATTATTTTCACTCACTCACAAATGGTTCATCACTTTCCTCTTTAAAAGTATGTGTACCTGATTAGTGACAACGAAAGTTTATAACTGCTTCTAATGCCTGTCTGCACTTCAAAGTGTCCGTGCCGTGAGCTCAAAGATGGATAAAGCGACAATTACACGCCAGGCTTTGAGTAATTGCAAACAGTCGGAGATGTGAGTGACAACTGACAAGGTACATATGTACGGGTGGTAGTGGTAGCGATGCATTCAAGAGAAGGAATGAGTATTGTGTGTGGTAGTTGCTTGTACTTTTTCATTAAGGTGTAATGAAGAGTGACAGGTTGATAAAATAAAATACCTTTTTTTATTCCGTTGGTTTGCAGTCTGCCTGTTGAGGCGTTATCCAATACTAGTGCTGCTAGCCTGGCTTTCAGGCTTATTGTGGAGTTTTTATTCCAAAAAGATAAGAGAATTTACTAGTCAGTTCAGTACTAGAATCTATATATGTTACTCAATGTGGATAATTCGCTAGTGATAATTGTTTGTATTGCAATAAATGGTCAACGGAATCAAAAAGATCACAACGTTTCGTGCGCTGCTGCAACACTTCGTCAGGTGTGATACAAAATTGTAGTAAGTAGGGGTTTAAATACCCTTTGGTCAGTGCAGCGCACTAACCAAAACCCGCTCATAAATGGTGCAATACTATTGGCCGGCCCGTCCGTGTACTTGACCAATAATAGACCGCTGAATCTTTCTACCGGTAATAGTTTAGACATTGCTTGATTTGTGACCATGAGTACTCAACGTGAAGTACATTTGCCCTCTGCACTTCACTCCCATTTGTCCATTATGGATAATATGATCGATGTTTGGTCAACTCCTTGTTTGATTTAGAGGTGTCGTGGTACTTCACAAAGACCAGATTCTCCCCCCTCCCCCACTCCCTACCCTTTCCGTTTTGGGGGGTCGGGCATATGTAGTTTGGGAATATAACTTAAGGATATCGATCTTAGTATTGCTACAATTTGTTAATAAATAATAATATTATTTGCTGGTCTCAAAAGGTCTTAAAAAGGGGCATTGGTTTGTGAATCTACTGTACAAGACATTCATGAAGCAATGATGTGATTTGTCTTTTTTTTTCTCTTCATCATAAGAACACTAACAAGATATGTATTAGGATACCGGGTTCCTTTCTTGAAGTGGAAGACTCAACAAGCAATCAATTTTCCATAAGCTGTTAGATTCTATCCTTTAGACACATGAAGTCAATTGAAGGTAGAAGTAGGAGAGCAATAGGGGTGTCTTCATTAGCCCGATGTGGGTGAAATAGCAAGCTTGTTCTGATCGGGTTAGCTAGCCAGATCACAAAATAGCTAGCTATTTGCGTCTTCATTAGCCAGATCAGGCAAAATAGCGAGCTATTTGGTCGAGAAAATTTCCCAAGAAATCTTGGGCTAGATGGAGCTAGCTTGAGCTAGTTCGCGGACTAGGCCTACAGAGTTAAGATGTATTGCACACATATACTTACCGGGTAACTTAAGTTACATGTACCAAGCTTCTTCCAAGAACCTCTTATGTATGTGTAGTGTACCTGCTGAGCTGAGCTTTGCCACAAGTCAACCACACAAAAGAAGTCATGTTGTTGTTTGCTTCTTAGCTTTTCAGCTGTCTTCTTAGTGGTGAGCAGAGATTATTGGTACGGCTCTCCAAACTTAATTGGTTGAAATTATTTGCTACCAGCTGTAATGGAATGAATTGCATGCTAATTAATATTTGAGAATTGCCACAAGTCAACTTCACAAAAGAAATTATGTTGTTTCCTTCTTAAGTTTTTAAGCTGTCTTCTTAGTGGTGAGCAGAGATTATTGAAGCACTTCATACTTGGTTTAAAATGATTTGCTACCAGCTGGAATAGAGAGAATTACATCCTAATTTGAGAATTGCCACAAGACCCATGAGTCAACCTCATAAAAGAAATCATGATGTTGTTTACTTTGTAGCTTTTCAGCTGTCTTCTGGGTAGTGGGTAGAGATTATTGGTACTGCACTTCAAACTTAGGTGAAATTATTTGCCACAAGCTGGTAATAGAATGAATTACACTCTAATTGATATTTGAGAATTGCCTAAAGTGTGCCAACAAACAAGTTGTTTGCTTGCTTCTTAGCTTTTCAGCTGGTCTTCTTACTAGAAGGGTAAATATCATTGGTTCACTTGGTTTGAAATTATTAGTTATCAGCTGGAATTAGATAATTACACCCAGATTAATAATCACAATTCAGCCTTGAGGTAAGATCTGCCTGTAAATATTTGTCATCCAGCCCCATTTTTGTCTCGCCCACCGGAGGTGAAGGCGAGACTAAGGGATCCAAATGGCGTCCGTCCGTCGTCCGTCCGTCGTCCGTCCGTCGTCCGTCCGTCGTCCGTCCGTCGTCCGTCGTCCGTCCGTCGTCCGTCACAAATGTTAAAGTTTACCTGCAAGACTCTCTTATGATCCATAACTTCACATGGGTTGCTTGGATTACAACCTAACTTGGGTCATAGATGCACTGGGGGTACCTTCATGTTATGGTGCTGTTGGAGGTCACAGAATAAGGTCAAAGGTCATTTGAGGTCATACGTTAAAGTTTACCTGCAAGACTCTCTTTTGACAAATAACTTCACATGGGTTGCTTGGATTACAACCTAACTTGGGTCATAGATGCACTGGGGGTACCTTCATGTTATGGTGGCGTTGGAGGTCACAGGATAAGGTCAAAGGTCATTTGAGGTCATACGTTAAAGTTTACCTGCAAGACTCTCTTTTGACAAATAACTTCACATAGGTTGCTTGGATTACAACCTAACTTGGGTCATAGATGCACTGGGGGTACCTTCATGTTATGGTGCTGTTGGAGATCACAGGATAAGGTCAAAGGTCATTTGAGGTCATACGTTAAAGTTTACCTGCAAGACTCTCTTTTGACAAATAACTTCACATGGGTTGCTTGGATTACAACCTAACTTGGGTTGTAGATGCACTGGGGGTACCTTCATGTTATGGTACCGTTGGAGGTCACAGGATAAGGTCAAAGGTCATTTGAGGTCATACGTTAAAGTTTACCTGCAAGACTCTCTTTTGACAAATAACTTCACATAGGTTGCTTGGATTACAACCTAACTTGGGTCATAGATGCACTGGGGGTACCTACATGTTATGGTGCTGTTGGAGGTCACAGGATAAGGTCAAAGGTCATTTGAGGTCATACGTTAAAGTTTACCTGCAAGACTCTCTTTTGACAAATAACTTCACATAGGTTGCTTGGATTACAACCTAACTTGGGTCATAGATGCACTGGGGGTACCTTCATGTTATGGTACCGTTGGACGTCACAGGATAAGGTCAAAGGTCATTTGAGGTCATACGTTAAAGTTTACTTGCAAGACTCTCTTATCACACATAACTCATCACATGTTGCTACAATGGCAATCAAACTTGGATGATGGATGCACTGGGGGCACCTGCATGTTATTGTGCTGTTAGAGGTCACATGATAAGGTCAAAGGTCATTTGAGGTCATACATTAAAGTTTATTTGCAAGACTCTTGGTGAAGGCTTCCTAACTTGTGCACAGAATTGTGTGAGCATGTGTGAGCATTACTGATGTAGATTTAGGCAAACATTACTCATGCACATTTATGCAAATTTATTCAAAGTCACTATTTTGCACCTGATTTTGATGTTGTCTGTTTAAAGTTGCTTATTTGTTTGTTTCAGTTTTCTTTTGCGTAGCAACGGAGATCACGATATTTCTGGTTATTTTCGCAAGTGGGCGAGACACAATATTGCTAATGCCTTGTTTTTAACAAGAAACAATAAAAAAGTAAAACTCCAAAATTCTATGACCATGACTTTGCATTTGCTGTGCATTATAAATAGTCCATAGAGACTAAGGGGAATTAAGCCCCTGAAGTTGAAGAAAGAGCCCATGTTGTCCTTCCAAGACATTAGGATTTAATAGAAGCGTTCATGGCTGTTATGAAAGAAATCCCTGAAGGGCTAGGGTTACCAGCTTAATCCTCAGAAGAACTTTTTAAGTGTCAAGAATACTTTCTCCACATTTACCAGCTGTCAACTAAAGAAAAGAAATAGTCCCATTTCACTGTGGATGAATTGTGTCTTGAAAGAAGACAGAGTAATGAGTTCTTGCATCTTGAGATGGAACAATAAACGGTAATGAGCATTTCTTTCTTTACGAGAAAGAAGTGGCAGAAATGTAATCTGTTTTTGAGAGGTCATATTTAAAGAGTTTGTTTGATGCAAGCGTAACAATTTTGCTTTGAGCAGGTTCATTGTAGGCATTCCCAACAATGAAGTGTGGTCATATTTTTAATCACAGTTGGTTTTGTTGTTTCTTTACTCTATTTTGAAACAGGAAATAAAGATAAAAAGAAAGAACATTAATTGAAGAGTTATGTTCATGATCAATCAGAAAATATCCAACAATATGTTAACAAAGCTTCAAGAAAAGCATAATCTATAGTCTACTGTTAATGTTCTGAAAATCATTAAAAAAATATCCATCAAAATATTAACAAAGCTTCAACAAAAACATTAACATCTATACTACACTGTTAATGTACTGGAAGTCATAATTTCTTGATGTGTGCCTTTCATTTGGAAGAGGCAAACCATGTGTGGTAGCATATGAGATGGTACAAATGTGTGAAAAGAAAGAGGACACAGCATTTCTTTAGATGTAAAAAGAGTCAATTTGCTGATGTAAAGACAAGGAGTTGAGTGAGAAACAGGCCAGCTGTGTTCTCTCTACTCAGAGTTTACTGTCTGAATGTCATCTTTGTGGCCTGACTAATATCATTATGAAGTGTGACCTTTGAACCCATAATCTAGTTGACCTCAGGAGTAAGAGGAATGTGAAGGTACAAATTGGGGAGAAAATGTCAACAGCGGCTGAGCCCATGACAATGTGAAACATGGTGTGTCAAGAATGTGGTTTGTGAAGACATATCTGAACCAGGGACTGTTGTGTTCTCCTTTAAGGGATAGCTCACCCTGAAATTATTTTGTTTTCAATAAAAGGAGACAGATGAAAGAAACTTATTAGTGAACAGTGGTGAAGGTTTGACGAAAATGGGTCAAATTAGATCTAGTCAATTAGACTAGCAAAAATTCTGATGTTTCAAAGAATATGGGGGGCTGGGATTAGGGAGAAGTTCCCTAGCAACTTTCACTTTTCGCTGGTGATTGATGTTAACAAAAAAAGAACATGTTTTTTTTTGCTGCCTGTGTAAATGGCCATATTGTGGCAATATCATTATTTATGAAGAAGTATGACCTTTGAACCCATTTTCTAGTTAACCTCAGGTGGAATCAGGAATGTGAGAGAACAAATTGGGGAGAAAATGTAAATAGCCCATGACAAAGTGATACATGGTGGGTCAGAATGTGGTTTGTGGGAAGCCCTTTCAGGAATGTTGTCTGCTTCTTGAGAGTTTCAGGAAAGGTAAAAATGGGGGACTTTTCTTGTTATTGTTTTGATACATGGTCAGTCAGTTCAGAACTGAAGAGTGCATGTCTTGTTCTGGGTCACTTTTGCTTGGTAGGGCTAGATGGGGGTATGGAAGAACTTACTTAATCCATAGACCTACATGTACAATACATTCAGCAAGCTGTTTTTTTTTTGTTGTTGTTTAAGTATGAATTCACATCTTTCTGCCTTACTACTGAGTAACATGTGTATAATACAATTACCAGTATCTAGTGATGAAGTTTCATTTGGTGGAATGATATATATACTCTGTTTCAAAAGTTGTTGCGAGTTCCAAACCTCAGATAAGCTTTGGGTTTCCCAATAATAGCCCATTGTTTGAACAAAGTTTGTGATGTTTACATACATAATGAAATAAGTCTATTGTGGGAATCTTTAAGCCCGTAACGCCTGTGGTGACTGTGGTCATACAGTCTTTCTGGAGTAAAAAAAATAAGCCAAATTAGTAAACTGAATCTTTTCCTATTTGAGGTCATTATCATATTTGTTTACAAATAATTCCAGTGAAAATCAGCCACAGAAATGGTTTTATTTTGATTATCATCATAGACCATGTGTTCATTGCGGTACAGGAATGGAAATGACGGAGGGGGTGGGAGCTTACAGTGTTGTGTACATTAGGGGTGTTTCCCCGCCCCGCCCTTTTCTTCTCTCCCCTGGTATGCAGACGTAGGCTCTGATTGGCTGCACTAGCTGTTCACCCAATAGAATATCGAAGCATTTTCATCTTGTTAGTGTTTGAATGTGCAGTCATAAACTTGTAGATTTGGGGATTTCTCTTTGAAAACAAGAAAGAAAATATCACCCTCTGTGACATAAACTTTTGCTTGGCTGGGTCATCCAAAAGATAGATCTGTTTTGTGGGAAAAAAAGAGTTGTGCACACTATGTGATCTTGTTCCAATCCTTATATCCTTAAGAAGTGGTGTGTAGTTACACCAGTTTCAGTTTCGATCGGTGAAACACAGATTTATAAGCATGAACTACAGTGGAAAAAATTGCACTATGGATCAAGTTCTCAGCAGACCTAGCTGATCAAAGAATATTTCATTGATTTGTGGCTCCAGTAGCCAGACGTTAAGTGGTGTGGACATCGCTCATATTAGTCCCACTAATTTGATTTCATTGCGTGCTTGACATGAACTCCACCGTCAAGAAGATCAACCTACGCGTGACCGGCTGCAGATTTTCCATAAATATCCAAGCCATGTTCTCCTCCAAATGCATAGAATTCAGGACTGCAGGCCTTTGGAGGCGAGTATTGACTATTTTTTTTTTCTCTGACCTGTATTGTTTGACGAGTCAATATTAATTTACTTTCTGTGTGCGACTTTTGTTTGCCCCGAATCCTTCCTTTATTGTCGCCATGACTGCGATGTCATCTGCCTTCTTCATCTGTCAGTGCTTATGGACATGTTCTTGGAGTCGATGGTGGGTTGTAGTCCTTTCACTCATATTTATTCCATTATAACCCGGCAGGGTAAAAAATAAACCCCCTTTTTCACAAATCTAATTTATTTACATTCGATACTCAACTCCCTTGTACTCATTTGCAAAATCTATTTTAGGTCCGCTTTTTTTTTTAGGTTCCCGGCAGTTGAGCATTTTCAATCCAAAGTACAGTATTCTATAAGTGGGCCTGGCTGCATTAGAATAATCATTCTCAGGGAGGAAAGAGGAGAATGAAAGAGACTAGTCCAGTACTTGACTCTTTATTTTAAAGTTTGAATTAGCCGTGTCCAAAACCCTTGAAGCCAGGCCACGTAATAGTTTGAGCACAAGGCGGTACTGTATGAAGCCTCAGTTCTGCTTTTGCCTGTGAAACCGCAGCATACTTGTACATGCTTGCAAGTATGTTTGAACATCATGCACTTTTCATCAATTTTCCAAAATACTTCATAGTTCGACAAACAAGAAGCCAAATTTGGATCACGCCGCCTATTTGCTCATTGTTAGGTGCAGGGGGTGAAGAATGTTGGAAGCATCTTGGCTGTCACTTAAGTCTTGGGTTGAAGGTTATGTGTCCCTTTTAGGTCAACTGAATTGATTCTTTTAATGAAAACATGTAGACTAGACCCAAATTTGACTGTTGCTTGTATTAGTCCAGGGCAAAAATAGATTCAACATTTTCGGGGACTACTTTTTGAGCACATTGGCCAATTCGGCTACAATTTTACATTGTGTCCATGAGAATTTTCCTGGGCTCTTTTAAGCAGTTTGGAGGCAAATCGCCTCAAGCCCCCATTTATTTTTTTCCCTGGATTAGACACCTCTTTTAGACTGGAAGAGAGGTTACTCTCTATGCATAAAAAAGGAACTTAAGGGTAATACCTCTGGCACCAGATACGTGTGCCCCAATTTCAAATCCCAGATCACTTTTCCTTTAGCTTCAGTTTGTGATGGCGTTCCTTTCAGGATGGTAAGTTGACGCTAGCTCGCAGAGAAAATGAGAATCCAGGAGAAAGAGCAGAAGAGTATCCAAATCAAATCCAACGTATCAATTTCTAGCTTTCTCATCCAAATCAACATTTTCGATTTACACCCACCGCTTTCAGACTAGTCTGGCTTTCAGGATAAATCTATTTTCCAAATTCTGCAAGAAATGGGTTTGGTTACAGTAGACTAATTCCCTAGTTCTTTTCCAATGAGAGTGACTCTATGAAGAGGGAAAAGCTACACTGTAGAAATCCACTTTGTGCTTGACCCAAATATGTAGTGGTAATTTTTATATATAAATATAGATATTTACAACAGCAAGGATATTTAGATATTTCTATGCAGATGATTTCCATACTAGTGTGTACCTGCAATAGTGAGAAATGTACAACAGCAAGGATGTTTGGAGTGCTGTATACACTATATATTTCGCCAGTCTAATTTTTTGCGAATCAGGACTTCCCGTCAATTTCGCGAGTGGTTAAATTCGCAATCGTGGAGTACTAGTACTATGTAAATGTGCTTTTACACATCGTATTAATTTTTTTTGTGTTTGTAAATTCGCGAATAGCACCCAACTCGCAAAATTCGCGAAAGTTATATGACATATTCTAATGCAGAGCACTTTTGTTTGGCATACAATAGCCTGTTTTTCAGGCCATTGGACATTTCTTTATTCAAAATGTTCCAACAGCCTGGAATCTAGGGTAGCAATTTTAAGTGTATCAGAAAGAAACAAAACTGAAGGAATTTTTAACCAAGGCAGTTTGCTGTGATTCAATTTACAGTGTGTACCTTCATATTTGCCATAAATTGATGTCAATCTACATGTATATACTAGCATGTTAATTGTAGACAAATAAAGCATTTGTAAGAAGAAATTCTCATACATTAAAAAATCAAATTAGGAATTTTATTGAGGAATGAAAACTTTATGACAAATAGCAGTAAAGAAGTGAATCTACAATAAAGCAAATGCCATTACATTCCACAGTGATGTTTCAGGTAAAGACATAAATCTCTCTAAGTTGTCAAACATTGGCATTTGCAGACTCTGAGATTCTGACCCTGGATAAATAAACCTGAAAATATTCAATCAGAATTTGTCAGAAGTTGGCAAATATTGTCCAGATTTCTATCTTGGCACGCTTGTCCCTCAGGGGTTGAGTGTATTGTTTGGGAGAGAGGTTCAGTTTGCACAAACTTGTAGAAAATCAACTCTGAGCAAATCCCCTCCAGGGAATTATCATTATGGTTTAGGATTCCAATTTGTTTAGTATTCTGTGTGTTAAGCCTTCCCGTGCCTGGTAGAATGCTGCTAAATGTGTGCTTTAATGGTGACAAAATGCACACCCTTGCACACAAGGCCCCAAATTCACAAAAGAACTTTTAGGTTAAGACCACGGTTTATGCAGATTTCATATCCTAAAGGTACTCTTGAATAGCATGTACACCTGAGAAAAGTCCAATAACAAACTTGCTCGACTTGTAATCAATGAAGCAGTGGTCTGCCAGGGCTGTGACGTGAGATTTAAGAAAACCAGAAAGGAATCTTCTCAAAATGACAAAATCTGGACTGGGGGATGACGCCAGAATAGTACTTAATGCAATTTGCAATAAATTTGAAAATATTTGCAGGGATTTTTTTTAAAGTCCATTAGACACTAGAAAGAATATTTTTCATAAGCGTTCATCATCATTTTCATTTTCATTTTTTTTTTTTTTTTTTTTTTTTTTGGGGGGGGGGGGTTAAAGTTTGTGGAGTACTAGTGTAAGAAAGATAGGGAGAGACAAAGGTACAGACAGAGAGACAAAGTGATTTTAGAAAGAGAAAGAGAGATCATAGAGTGTGTGAGAGAGAGAGAGAGAGAGAGGGAGAGAGAGAGAGAGAGAGAGAGAGAGAGAGAGAGAGGAGGAGAGAGAGAGAGAGAGAGAGAGAGAGAGAGAGAGAGAGAGGAGGGAGAGAGAGAGAGAGAGAGAGAGAGGTGGAGACAACAAATTATACCACAGCAGTGTCAAGTATGTAAGAAGAGACAGAAAGTGGATGACCAATTCTTCTCTCAGAGACTATCGATGAGCACACGAGTAGGTGGTCCCTCTTTTGTGAATACATCAGCCAGGAGATAACTAAGGAGGAATCATCCGATGTCCCTTTGATCAAAATCATTGAATAATAGGGCAAGAATTTGTAGACACTGTCAGAAAGAGAACACGGGGTATTTCTCTGCTCTCGGCTTGAGGGGAAGCTCGGTCCGATTAAACGTCCCTCATTGTTCCTCTTGTTACCATCTGCATCGCATTAAAGCCATTTGAAAAACATGTATTGTGCTCTGTGTAGTAAATACATAGCAGTTTATTGACAAGTATTTCATTCTCTCGTTTCTGATGCGCTCTTGCGTCAGATTTATATTGTGAATCTCCTTTTACTTTGTTTTGCACCTGTCTGATCTTAAAAGATAAAATTTTACTGATGTATTTCATTTTGTTGAGAGGAGGGGGGTTGTGTTGCATTTATGTTTTGTTTACGGTTTAACAATATTGTCTCTAGTTATTGATTTTTCAGAGCAGATGGGGGTTGTTTTGTGTTAGCATGCAAGGATTCTTAATGAGCTTCTATTAATTATCAACGTTTAATGAAAGCTCATGATTGTCTTTTATATTTGGATCACTGTTGCATCAGATTTGCGTTTGGGATCCTCTGTTCTTTGTTGTGCAGCTGTTTTATTTCTATAGTAAAACTCATTCATCCACTGTATGATAATTGCTGCTTTTGAAATAAGACTGTGCTGTGTTATCTATGACTTTCCTTATGTGGAATTGCTGGATTAGTCTAAATTCTAAGTTGTATAATGCATGGATGCATTTACTAATAACCACTGCAATACATCTTAGTCTGGAATCGTAGACTTAGCCTTCAGACTTCTCGGTAGTGTGTAGAGTGCACTCCATAGCAAAAGCTGTGTGATATGTCTTTCCTTCATTGTATACAGTAGCAGAAGGACTTATAGACATTACAGTATTATTATTGTGCTACAGCTTGAAGCAGCGCAAAAACACACAGGGGCTCAGGGCGAGTGGGCGCTCCTTTTTACAAAAGAGCCCCCTCTGAATAATGAAAGAGCCCCGGCAATAGACAATAGCATTAAATTTAAAGCAATGCACCCTTTGCCCTGTATGCAAATTTTATGCACTTCATTCAAACACTATGTTTTTTATGGTAACCCCAAAGCTTATGCGAGGTTTGTCCGAGTAGCAATAACTAACAGATTCAGAGTGCATTCCATCCATTGAAACTGAATCACTAGATACAGGTGGATGTAATAACGCATTACTACGAACTTAGGGTAAAAGTTGCGAATACATTCAGAAAATTGCTTATTGCTGGACCTGAGTTCATTCATAACATTTCTTATCTCTTTGCATGCAGAAGCAGAAGGACTTCCAAGCATCGTAGCATCAACTCCAGTTGGCAAGAGAGGGAGAGACGAGTGGAGAGGGTGGAAATTGCGGGCGTCATAGTATCATTTCGGATTGGAAGAGAGGGTGAGACGCAAGAAGAGGGTGGACCGTTCCAGCTAGGGCACGGCTCTGTCTGGGCCTAGCGAGCAGCATGGCAGGCCTTGGGTCTGTCATCACTGCCTTTCAGCGCACCACCGTGGACAGCCCCACCTCCAACACATCCAGCGGTACCATGAGCACCACCATGAGCCACTCCACTTCAAACTCCACCTCCTCACATAGCCACTGTGGCAGTGGTAGCGGACTCAATGGGAACGTGCCCCTCGCGGCGTGGGAGGGGGCGTCACGCGTCGGCAGTGTGGACACGCTCAACATGTCGAGCATCCCGGACGAGCTTGAGTTTGCTGAGCGGTACAGCCGGCTGGTGGAGCTGGAGAAGGTGCCGTGGAGCGAGCAGCTGGTTGGGCGCGTGCTGCGGAACACAGAGAAAGTCTGGCAGCTGGTGGACCGCATCCCGCAGAGCGTGGTGCAACGTCTGTCATACCTCCTGCAACGCCCGTTCGTTCGGATCCTCCGTGAGGCTAAACGTCTCAGCACCGTATACGGGAAGTGCACGAAGCATGAGATCCACACAGCGGTACGGCTCATCCTAGCACCATCCATCGCGGAGGTCTGCATCACCGCCGCCGTTACGGCACTCTCCCTCTACCAGATGAGCGCCGAGCAGCTGCGCCGCGGGAAGTCGCAGCGTGCCGGCCTCGCCTTCTCCATCGGACGCTTCCACCGGTGGCTCGTCGATGCCCGGTTAGCGCCGCACATTGACGATGAAGCAGCCATCTATCTGACCGCGTCCATGGAAACGCTGACATCGGAGCTGTTTTACCGGGCGTGTGCACCGTACTTTGAGAAGTCTGACGGGGATCTGACCCAGGCAGTGTTGGATTATGGGATCGCCAACGAGGCTGAGCTCTGGGGCATGCTGCAGCTGTATGAACATCTTGTCTGCGGAAGGAACTCAGCAGGTAAGCCTCCAATCTCTTTAACTCTTAATGTTACTCATGGAAATAAAGTTTTCTGGAATAAGATGATGATGATGATGATGAGGGTGAGGAGGTGATGATATTCAAGACATCTCCATCTGCTCAGTTCTTTTGATTGGGTATACATTTGTTGAAGTATGAGTCACATTTTAATGTAGATTTCAATCACAATAATAATATGGACAATTTAACTGTAATATCGTGTCTAATCAAAAACCTTTGTTAGTAGTTTTGTGATGACAAATGCCCTTCTGTGAGTTAAGTGTAGAATATGAGTGAATGAATTATACATGAATATTGCTATGAACATGATCAACTCTGTGTGCTACTGTGCCTTTTTAACTCATAATTAATATACACAACTCCATAGAGCAGCAGTTTACTTTGCACTCATGGGGTTAACCCATTGATAGTCCCATGTCAATTATGCCACAGTGTACATCACCTATGGGACTGAGAGAGTTAACCTCGTCTGTGATGTTCTTTGAGTTGTGTGGAGCTAAGGTTCCCCCCCCCCCCCCCTTCCTTAGCCCCACCTATAGTACGGGGCTAAGGAAATTTTTGCCAGTGTGAAAAGCATCAAAGAGGGAGGGAGAGAGAGGAGGAGGAAAAATGGAGTGAAAGAAGGAAAGAGAGAGAGAGAGAGAGAGAGAGAGAGAGAGAGAGAGGGAGAGAGAGAGGGGGGGAGAGAGGGGGGGGGGGGGAGTGAAAGAGAGGGATAGGTAGAGAGGGAGAGAGATAGGGGCAGAAAAAGATAGGGGAAGTGCATAAAGAGTGTGAGAGATAGAGAAAGAAAGAGAGAGGAAGAGAGAAGGAGGGGGATGAAAAGTGAGAGGGAATATGTATGTGTTAGGGTGGGAGGAAGAGAAAGAGAGATATTTTGAGATCGGAACTGTAAAATGAAACGAGGGAGACATTCCAGTAATTACTTCTCCCCATGCAAGAAGGACTGTACTCATGTGCAGTGTATTGGAATTAAATTGCATTGTATTCCCGGATGAATGGGGATCCACTAACGTTTGTATCCATTTCAAAATGAGGCAAAGATATTTTGTAGCAGCTCCGGCCAGCCTTGGCCTTCATGTCTGTACTTTGCCCACGCAGGCGTTCATTTTTTCTGGGTCAGGAAAGTGCAAGATAACGATATAGTAAGTTGCAGGGAGACCTTTTTTTTTAAAGAAGATTTATGATGAACTAAAAAGGTATAATTTCCTATACATGTATTTATAACGTACACCCTAAAGAACCAAGCCACGATATTCCCATGGTAATTACACTACAATTGATTATTGACCTGACATCAGTCGCAAAGAGACAATGGCTTTAATACAGGTTAATGTAGATCACCAAAGCCGTAGTCATAGCAGGACTATTCTCACATCATCGTTCCAGATTTCTTTTCGTTCAAATTTATTTCCAAAATCACTATGTGCACTTACAATTTGCTATATTTAAGATTTAAAGACAGTGTGTTCATTTGCAAAAGTCATGACACTTGGCAGGAATCGGTAGTATGTAATGATATGTGAAATTTCATGGTCATAGCCTCCCAAAACTTTTCAGGAAAAGTGAACAACTATTGATGGTTACGTGTGAAAACCTACAGTGGCCGTAGTCTATAGGTTTGGGATGACCAGCCCAAAATCTAGCGATCGCTATCATTTCTCTGTAAGTCATTTCCCAGTTCTATCATTGGGAGGGAATTTCTAATCTTCTTCTATTTTCTGTGGTTTTTACAAAAAAAAATATATTTTTGATCTGCAAAAGGAACAACCTGTCTTTAATGTTGCTGTTTATGCTTTAAATAGCAAGAACATGAAAGTACAGTGCTATGTACAGTTGTAACCTCCTCCAAAACATCAAATGTTATTTGTGAGATCTCAAGCGCTGCTAACTGGAATCCTCTAATCCACAAAAGGATACACTTATGGACTTGAATTAGTCATGGTGTGTTACACACATAGCAGTCGCATTGCACATTCATAGTACATTCGGTAGAGTTACCTCTCCACATAAGTCAGTGCACTATTATGTGCAGTAATACTACCGCTTGAGCGATCTATGAAATAAAATTATGAATTATGAATTTCAATCTAAGCAACTTATGTTCATGTGAGTGAGCATATTTAATTGTTTGTTTCCCAATCTTCCATTCTTGTACCTATCACTAACTCAGAAGAACATTTCCATGGTGCTAAAAATGATATGTAATGGATGTTTTCTGTCGTTCTGATATAGCAATTGACTTCTTTTGGAAAGTGATTCCTGATTTCTTTTTTCAAAATGGAGAGTATTGCGGAATGTTTTGTGTTTTTATAGTAGATCACAATAGTGTAGAGTCACATGTTCATTTTTTTTCTTCAATTCTTTTGTGACAAGGAACGTTGAGACTCCATTTCAGTTTTCTGGACTTATGTTGAATTCTATTGTGAAAAGGGAATTTGAGCTCCATTGCAGTTAATACATATTGTGAGTACAGAACCGATATGTGGAAAACCCAAAGAGAGAGTCAGAGTAGAAAAAAAATATTTCTGTGAAATTTACATGCATAATGAGTATGTTTTTAAAAATTAATCCATCAGCAATACTAACTTTTCTCAATAAACAGACAAATTTAGAAGCAAAATATTTGATTGATGTAGATGAAAGGCAAAATAATCTCTTTATGAAATGTCGAAGAAAAACATCAAAAAGTATGATTTTCCCCTTCTGTACATGAACATTCATAGATTTCAAGTTCAAGTTTGTTCACACGTTTTCAAAACATATAAAGTACAAGACATATATTGGATACATCAATTCCAACATAAACATTTTATAAACAATATCACTAAAAATACATGAGAATATATTAGTCAGAAAAATTAAATAACACAGAAGTATTTATATTCCTTTCATTATAGTGGATGTTGGGGAGTGCAATTTGCCATCACAAAACATTGATTGTTGTATTATCATCACCATCATCTTTATTGTCATTTTTCAATTGATAACAAAGAAAATTGATCTGTCTATTATAGGTCTATGCAAATATTATAAGAGACCACCCTTTGTTACGTGTGAAAAGTGCCTGAAATAACAGAAATCAAACCAGCGTGAACGAAGAGCAAGAACGTGGACACAAACTGGGGTATTATTATTCCTAGAGCGAGAATATAGAGTATCAAAATAGTGGTAATTAACCTTGGCTTTTTCTTGACCCGATAAATTAATAGAGCTGCATTTGTAGCATGTCGCTTCCTGGTCAGAAGCCCCGTTCACACCGCCTATCCGCAAAATAAGCCAAACATTTGCCGCAATTTGGCAGATGCATTTCCGATTGCTGTGTATATGAACGGGAATCTCTGAATAAATGCAGTATTTGCTTCCTCCTTTTTGCCGCTTATTTTGAGGCTGTTTTGTGGATCGAGACCTAGTAATAATACTGCAATATTTCGGGAAGCGGATCTTATAAACTGCGTCAAATGGCCCAAAATGTTACGTCCTCTTGCATTGCGTTCTGGCTAGTTGCACCGCTCGTAGGGCTATTAGTGGATCATGTCAGGGGTGTGGATAAAGTCCAGCTGTTCAAAACAACACAATATTAAGGCTTTTTCTGTAAATTGTAAATGGTGTTTTTAGAGGCTCGCTGGAAAATGTCTTACCTACGTGCATCAGTAATCGTAGCAGTATGAACGGGGCTGAAGAGGGAAAGGAGAATAGATGCGCTGTACATGTAGCATTAAAGAATGGAAAGCAAGTATACATTGACCCTACACAGCTGGAAGTAGGCGTTGTGTTCACATTGCACTATCATTACGTTTGGTAGTACGTTTTCTATTGCACAATGCTTGTTATAGATATAGAGTGGTCCAGAGATGTGCTGTCTAAGAAGTTCAGAAATAATATTTTGAAATACACAAAGAGATCTACATGTATGTATCGTGCATTTGAAATGCTTTTGAACCAGGACCATAAAAACAGCATACACGTGCGTAATATCCTTTCAGACATTTTAATCATCTGCCAATTGTGTTTAATTCAAACACCCCTCTCTGGTAAAAAAAAAAACACAAAAAAACAGAGGAATAGTAATGGTATGTAAAGGCAGAATGATTCTACCTTGATTATGTGTCACTGAATC
>CAVLGW020000069.1:0-52464 GCA_963669155.1 Arbacia lixula
ACCTTCGGGGAGCGATTTCCGCCCATGCCCGTGACTATTTCGGAAAGGCATATATGGATTCATCTGTTCGAGTGTCACGTGATAAATTTGACTACTATGGGGTCGTGTAGCCCGACAATGTTGTCGAACTACTAGCATGGTTAATCTTGTAATTCTGTGACTTCAGACGGAACGTTGGATGGTTGAACAGGGTATGATAAATCGTCCACGGTTTCTGTAGCCTTATAATTTTATTCACGGTACAGATTTGTACTTGATATCAAAATATTGAATTGAATTTTTGATGGCAAACAAGTATGTTAGTTTGCAAAGTACTAGATGTATACTAGATCTTATAGTCAATATGCGAAGTTTATGAGAATTTGGGTGACAAATAAAAAAGAAAAATCTAATTTCCACCAGGTTGTATTTCCGAATAGACTGGTAATGTAACGGCCCAATGATAATGTGAAAACATAATTCATGCAGTGTCATTTCCCACGCTACGCAACACGTTGCAATTCATGAGTCTACTGTTCGCCAAGCATTTGCAGAATGAATAACAGGGGTATCTGTGACGTTGTGAATTCAATTCACTCTCCGTGCTTCCCGTCAAATAAATAACATAATCAAGTTTAAGAGGGAATAAAACGAACGTCTTGTAATTGAAACACATGTGTCCCGTTGCAATTTTCTTACCTTTGCCATGCTTTTGGCATCATTCATGAACAATTATTATTATTACAAACACAATGTGGCTAGTGAAGTGTACCAGTGTATTTTATACAATGCCTGCTATCATGACAGCGATTACTCTTTTTCTTCGTGTATAACATAGAAAGGCTTGAAACTGCTTGATAAATCGAATAATTATTCGAAATTGTTCATTAAGCTATTCGCAGATATAATGTAAAAGAAGCAATTTAGTCATTTGAATAATGACGTGCAATTCCCTCCAAAATGTGCATTAATGATTTAGATTACTCGTGTGTTTAATGAAGGGAAACAAAAAGACATTTTGGAGTTGTATGGTGATTTCAATTGCTAATTGCAATGCGTTTTGGGGTTCGTTGCATCCTTCTTAAGTAGTCAGACTTCATCGCTTATACAGAACAGAATCCTCCGTATTATGTGCCAGTTCTCATTACCTTGAATCTTCGTTACCCCTGTTTGAACGTTGCTTAATGGTTTTGATATGAATACGATGCAAATTGCATGTTTAATGCGTAGATACTTTTCAAACCTAATATCTCATGCACATGTTTTCATTGAATGCTGAAATTCATCAGTACATACCTTTTTAACCTGTAAAATTCCACATGTGGAAAGTTAAATACAAAATACTCTTTCCAAATCAGCCCGTTGTTTAGGTCCAGTAACCTAGATTTTATTACCAGCCCACATTCAGAATGCTTAGTTTCGTAATTCTTTTAAAATCAACTTATAAACAGTGTCAAAATAAAATGTAAGCCAAATTACAAATGTTAACTGACTGGCAATGGAAGCCACGTTGCTCAGTAATGTGTTTCTTTTGTAATAGCTTTAAACACCACATGGCCGAGTTAATTCGACTCATCTTCTAAAAGCCCTTATACCATATGTTTTATAATACAGGTAACCTAGGCTCTGTGGCGCACTGGATGCATCGCATTCTTAATTCTTTTGTCTATCCTTTTCGCAGCTAGGAGCCGTGCCTAATCTATTGTTACCCGCGTTTTTTTTTCGGTTTGCCTGATTTTGCCCTAAGGGTATTATGTAATAGTAAGTGACGAGACACATATGGGAGAACATGATTGGTAGATGTCGGGTGTATAATGTTGAGACTGACGTCACAAGCGGTGATTTAAAAGCAAAATGTTAGTGTGACCAGTTGAGGGCGCTGTAACAGTGTGATGCTAATTTTCCGGTGTTGGGAAGATTTCGTTGCCCGAAGATGCCATTGATTTTCGTCTAATTTTCGTATACAAGCCCAATGATGTGAGTAAATGATCATTTAACCTTGAAGCTAAATAGTTTATCTGTCATTATAACCAATTTGCTTGGAATGTCATGAGTTATAAGAATGATAATTTGTGATGCCAAATTGTAGTATCATGTTGGTGAAAATGAATGTGAATGCCGCACGCTATGTACAATGTGTATTACATGTGTTATCGTGGGCGTGTTTATTTAGGCGTCGCCGTAGAGTGCGCTATTGCACATTAGGAAACGGTGCCGTATGGCGCTGCTATGAAAATGGGAGATTTATCCTTCAAGATTCCATTATTGTCCGTTTATAACTATGAAGGCTATATTACCTGTAGAGATTTAGAATACAGTTTATTCAGTTCATATGAGATTAAAGAACAATGAAAGAGAAGGTTTATTTAGGTATTTCAGGGCTTGAAATAACTCCTGAAAATGTTGTAGAACAAAACCTTGACAATTTATACTGGCTTAAACAATTGCTGTATTGAAAGGAAATACATGCAGATTAATGCAACTGTATGTGGTATCTTTACCGACGTAATATTCACTTCTATTTGGAAGGAAACAATTATTTTTATGATACATGTGAACAGTTATAAGATTCAGACATGTGTGACTAAATAAGTCTTTATTGTTTACATTAAATTGCAGACTGAACCTGTTGCACTGATGCAAGGTATCTCTTCATGGTTTGGCTAGTTTTGTCGTCAATGGTGTCGGGGAGTTGTACGCCACATCAAGTTCAGTATCAGCTTTTAAAGTTGAGAAGGTCAAGCAGTCACCATGAGCTTGAGTGATATCCACCCAGAAGACTCGGTGAGCCAAAGTGGGAGGACAGCTGTGAGTTCCAGCCATTCGGTTAAAGCTCTGGCAAGGAAGGCAGTCTTGGCAGTTGAGATGGAGGCTCTTAAACTTCAGCAGCAGTTGGAACTTGAGGAGCTTAAGCTTAAGCAGAGGAAAATGGAATTAGAAATGCAGGCTAAACTCAAGGCCATAGAAGCTGAAGAACGTGTGTATAGGCATCTCGCAGAAGGCTCCAAGGTTAGTCACCATACAAGTCATGTGACATCCTTCAAGGTCAAGTCTCATGAGGAGGATAAAGGTGATGTCACCCAAGCTGAAGGTGATGTCTCTAAAGCTGATGGAGGAGAAGAAAGCACCCTACCATATCCTAAAGAAGGAGCAGTATCTACACCGAAGGAGTCGCACTCATCGGAAAGTCGGCTAGACTTGGAGATATTGAGACATTTGCAGCTCGGTCAGGCGAACCAAGCGCAACTTTTGGAATCTATCAACTTACCAAATGCAGAGTTGATGAAGTTTGACGGCAGCCCGCTTCGGTATTATGAATTTGTACAGTCTTTTGACTGTATGGTAGGTGATACACTGTTGTCCAGCAGTGGCAAGCTGATGAGGCTCTACCATAGTTGTGAAGGTGCAGCTAGGAAAGTAATTCAAAGCTGCATGATGATGATGCCGGACCAAGGGTACCTGCGAGCCAGAGAATTGTTGGAGGAGCGATTTGGGAACAGTTACAAAATTGGTGAAGCCTGGTTAAGGCAAGTGACAGAAGGCCCAGTTATTCAAGGTAACAGTAAGCAGCTGAGAGAGTATGCCGATAATTTGCGTTCTTGTACGGAGACACTGAGGGCCTTGGGGATTGTACAAGAGCTGAGCACCCAAAGAGAAATGATCAAGCTGATCGAGAGGCTCCCATATCACCTGAGAAGCAGATGGCTGAGGGAAGTGAAGCACATTCGTGATTCTGGCATGCCACCCAACATCGATGATGTCGTCAGGTTTGTGAACAGTGTTGCAGAGGAGATGAGTGACCCTGTTTACGGAGCCTTGATACAAGGCAGATCGAAGGATGATCGCCCAAAGACCAGGGAGAAGACTTCAAACTTCCATCGACAACAGTCACACAGGAGCAACTTCGCAGCTTCTCTCGACCCACAGAAGTGCGTCATCTGTGGTAATGATCATAGCTTGTTTGGCTGCCCCAACTTCAAGAGCATGAGCCCTGATCAGCGATTCCAATTTGCTCGTGAACACAGGCTCTGTTTTAATTGCCTTAAAACAGGGCATATGTCATCCAGGTGCTCCTTGAACAGGACATGTTCGGTAAAAGGCTGTAAAATGAAGCATACTAAGTTTCTTCATACCGGGAAGGAGAAGATCACTAGTGGAGACAAGAAGGATGAGAGAGTTGGCAATCAGTCGCAATCGGCAACTCGAGCAGATGAATCTGCACACAGTGAAGACGTGTCGTCGCATACCAGCAGTGAAGTCATGGGGGCCGGAAGGTTTCGAGTAGTTCTCCCCATAGTGCCTGTCAAGGTACGAGCAGCTGAAGGAGGCACAGTTGTAGAGACATTTGCGCTTTTGGACTCTGGTTCAACTAATTCCTTTTGCTCAAAGGAATTGCAAGATGTGCTGCAAGCTAAAGGCAGAAGTAAGATGTTGTCCGTCTCTACTCTAGATAAGAGAAACAGCCAGATGAGATGTGATGCAGTAAAGCTGAAAGTAATGGGACTTACTTCAGACACAGAGTTAGATGTGAAGGCTTTCACTCGACCGGACTTGAACATAGGCATCTCCAATATGGCGACAGAAGCTGATATATCCAGCAATCCGCATCTAAAGGATCTTGCCTTTCCAGAGATAAGTAGAAGTCAGGTCACGTTACTAATTGGACAGGATGTTCCCAACGCCTTGATGCCCCTTGAAGTGAGAGCGGGTAAGCCTGGTGAGATATACGCAGTAAGAACAGTTCTTGGTTGGACATTAAATGGACCCCGAGAAGTCAAGGAAGCTCAAGATAACCCAAGTATCCTCACTGTCTCTTCAAGCTTTATCTCGGATGACACAAGCCTTGAAGAGCAGGTGAAGAACTTTTGGAAGCTTGAAGGGGAGGAATATCTTCATGATGACGATCGCGGGATGTCGGTCAATGACAAGGAGGTACTTGAGCTATGGGAGAAGGAGATTGGAATGGAGGGGGGCCATTATCAGCTGCCTATACCATTTAGAGAAAAAACATTGCACCTGCCTGGGAGCCTCTCCATGGCAGAGAGACGGCTAGATTCGCTGAAGAGGAGACTTACTAGGGATGACTATCTTTTGGGCAAGTACAAGGAAGGAATGTCCAGTCTTCTAGAGAAAGGTTATGCTGAGGAGGTAGATGTCACAACAAAGCCCCAGAATGAGGAAAGAGATGACATTTGGTATCTTCCTCACCATCCAGTGACTAATCCTAAGAAGCCAGGGAAGGTACGCATTGTGTATGACTGTGCAGCCAAGTGTCACGGAATGTCACTGAATGATGTCGTGCATCAAGGGCCGGACCTTACCAATAAACTGACAGGGGTACTGCTAAGATTCAGAAAGGATCCTGTTGCCTTGACCGCAGATATAGAGGCGATGTTCCATCAGGTTCGAGTTCCCCCATCAGAGAGAGACGTTCTGCGGTTTCTGTGGTGGCCGGAAGGAGATTTGTCGATACAGCCGCATGTATATCGCATGTGTGTACATCTCTTCGGAGGGACGTGGAGTCCTAGTGCTTGCAGTTTCGCCCTTCGTCAGACAGCAGATGACCATCAGCAGGATTATGGGCCCGACACAATAGAGACTGTTCGTCAACATTTCTATGTTGATGATTGCCTGGTATCTACACAGAGTGAGGAAAAGGCTATTAAGTTGGCAGTGGAACTCGGAGAACTACTACGTAGAGGAGGATTCAAGCTAACTAAATGGATGAGTAACAGCCCTGCTGTTGTGCAGTCGATACCTGTTGAGGAGAGAGCCAAGGAGTTGACTGGAGTCGACTTGAATCACGATGCACTCCCAGTTGATCGTGCTCTAGGAATCAGCTGGAATGTTGAGGCTGATTGTTTCAGTTACAAGATCTCGCCGAAGGACAAGCCACTCACGAGACGAGGATTGTTGAGCGTTGTCTCATCGATGTATGACCCATTAGGATTAGCAAGCCCGTTCGTAGTAAGAGGGAAACTGATAGTGCAGGAGCTTTGTCGGAAGGGGCTAGCATGGGATGATCCTATTCCTGAAGTTGACAAGCAGAAGTGGCTGGCCTGGCTTCGTGAACTACCTGACATAGAACAGTTTGCAGTTAACAGGTGCCTCAGACCCCATGAATTTCCAGAACCCCAAAGGTATGAGTTACATCATTTCGCCGATGCCTCTGAGGAAGCCTATGGAGTGGCATCTTATCTGGTATCCAAGACTGGAGAGGGTCAGATGCACAGTGAGCTCTTGATGTCGAAATCTCGTCTTGCACCAATCAAGAAGACGACAATTCCACGCCTAGAGTTGTCCGCAGCAGCAATGAGTGTAAAACTGGATGTCTTTCTGAGGCGTGAACTTAATGTTCCAGTGACTACTTCTCACTTCTGGACAGACAGTACCATCGTCCTAAGATACATCGCAAATGAGGAAAGGCGGTTCCGGACCTTTGTGGCTAATAGAGTAGCAGCAATTAGGAGCTACTCCACTCCAGAACAGTGGCATTTTGTGGACTCCAAATCCAATCCAGCCGATGATGTGTCAAGAGGGCTATCTGTAGAGGATCTGAAATCTAAGCAGAGATGGGTGCATGGTCCTGAATTCTTGCTACTGGGGAAAGAAAGCTGGCCTGTTAATCCAGTTGAAGCAGGAAGTTTGTCAGATAGTGATCCAGAAGTCAAAATTTCCAAGGATGCAAGTACATTCAGCACAACAACCGATGATGAGAGACCCTTGGACAAGATGATTGCCCACTATTCATCATGGTATAGACTAAAGAGGGCGTTCTGTTGGATGCTGAAGTTCTTGAAGTGGTTGAAAGCCAAGAGAGAGCCACCTAGTCTTGACATGGAAGGTGACTCGAATAGGATCACATTTGATGAGATGAAGAACGCAGAGCAAAAGATCCTTCAGTATGAACAATCTCGTTTCTTCAAAGAGGAAATTGAGCTGCTGACCGCTCAAGTTGGTGTGAAGAAATCTAGCAGTATCTACAAACTAGATCCAAAGAAGGAAGGATGTCTGATCAGAGTGGGAGGAAGACTAAGCAGATCTGCATTGCCAGTAGAGGCGAAACATCCTATCGTGCTCCCGAAGGAAAGCCCTGTGTGTAAACTGATATTGCGAGAAATACACGAGAAAAGTGGACACAGTGGCAGAAACTACATTCTATCAACACTTCGCGAGAAGTATTGGTTACCAGGAGCAGGAGCTGAAATTAGAAGGATGATGGGGAAATGTGTATCTTGCAGACGGCAAAGGGCAAAGGTTATGCAGCAGAAAATGGCCAATTTGCCCAAGGACAGAGTGACGCCTGGTGAAAAGCCCTTTTCCAGAGTAGGCATGGACTTCTTTGGGCCTATTGAAGTGAAAAGAGGCCGAAGTATGGTGAAGCGTTATGGAGTTATTTTCACTTGCCTAGCTGTTCGTGCTGTCCATATTGAAATGGCTTCATCATTGGACACTGACTCCTGTATAGATGCAATACGACGCTTCATAGCTCGAAGAGGCAGCGTGAAGGAGATAAGATCAGACAATGGGACCAATCTCGTTGGTGCAGAGAGGGAACTAAGACGAGAGATAGAAGGGTGGAATCGAGCGAGGATAGAGGATGAACTACTTCAGAGAAGCATCAAGTGGTCATTCAATCCACCTGCAGCATCCCATTTTGGTGGAGTCTGGGAAAGGCAAATCGGAACTATAAGGAAGTTGATCCTTGCCTTGATGAAGCAGCAAATATTCTCAGATGAAAGTTTGAGTACGCTACTGTGTGAAGTGGAAAGTATCATCAACAACAGGCCGATCACCAGACTTTCAGATGACCCTAACGATTTGGAAGCCTTGACGCCAAACCACCTACTCCTTCTTGATAGACAACCTCAACTTCCTCCAGCAGTGACGAACAAGTCGGATATCTACGTGAAAAGGAGGTGGCGTCATGTACAGTACATGGCAGATCTCTTTTGGCGACGCTGGATTAAGGAGTATCTGCCACAATTACAGGAGAGGGAGAAATGGGTGCCATCGCGACGCAACGTGAAAGTTGGTGATCTCGTGCTGGTAGTCAACGAGAACCTACCGCGGAACTCGTGGCTGCTGGGAAGAGTGCTCAAGACTATGGCTGACAAAGGAGGTTGTGTCCGTAGCGTGGAGATTAAGACCAGAAATAGCGTTCTGGTTAGGCCAATCGCGAAATTATGTTTGATTTTGGAAGCAGATGTTTGAATTTCTTTGAAGAAATTGATGAAGAGAAAGTCAGCTTATTGTTTGAGTGCGAGGAAATATCAAATAGATATTAGGATACCAATGTTAATCGCTTGTTTGCCTTTATCGCGTCTTTCCAAGTTAAATGATTAATTGCGTCGATGATGAACACAGAACTTCGCATATCAAGACAACAAGATGATATTAATCGTTCATCTGCCTTTTATCGCGTCTTACAAGTGACATGATTATTCGCGTTGATGAATACAGGACTTCGTGTACGAAGACGACAATATGGACATATTTGCAGACAGGCTCATTGAAGAAAGTTATTCGTGACATTTCTTAAATTACCTATAATTAGACGCCTTCCAGCCAAAGGACGCACTAATTTGAAGAAGGAATCAAGGAACTTAAGAACTTTATTATAAGGACTCGAAGAATCCAGGAAATGAAGAACTTTATTTGAAGGACTCAAAGGCTGAAAGAAAGTTTGATCATGTTGAGGGTTGACATTTTGTGCCTTAAATATCACAAGGTAATTAATTGGATATTTGATGCCTGAAATGTCACCTTCTGTGATCAAGTTTAAATTTTCTTGTGAAATTTATACATTTTGTTGTTGTTGCTTTATTCTGAATACATGTATTTCATGTGGAACCTCTTATAACGAGGTCCTTGGGTCCAAGGAATGTTAGTGCTCAGTGCTCTTTATATCGAGGTTCGACAGTACAACATTGAATATGTAATTTGATTCTCAGAATTGAATTGAAAACTTGGTTAATTATCTAATGTTTACCTACATGAAATGTGACTCTGTCATGTTAGAAGGGAATGTAGTATAGCAGAGTGCTAAAAAAAAACACAGAGGATGTATTTATTGGTACATGTATCAGTTTTGAGAACTAAAGACATAGAAGTATTGATTAATTTACCATTCTCAATGTTAAAGATATGAGAGCTTAATATGTAGTAAGAGAAGCATTCGAAAAGATGTTAAGGTGAAACAAACAGAAATTGAAACAAGACAAGAAGACCATTGAAGATTATTGGATATGAAACATGAATACCATAGAATTACGTTGTGTTTATGAAATACATACGGTAATTCCTTTTATGCTACACTGTCTTTTGGGCAATGATTTTATTCATGAATATGAACATTACTTGGTTGTCATGGTTACAGTATTTCAAGTGTTAACTCAGCTAAATATTGGAAGAGGTTATTTGTGGAAAAGCCAACTTATTAAGTACATGTAGTAAGAAGTAATGAGTCACTTTTGTAACCTTGGTAACTAAGGTGTAAACTTGTAGTTATATTTCTCTTCCATTGCATATTGTTACCCAGTTGAAGTGAAGGCTATTGAATATTTGTTTACAATGAAAATGTTTGGAATTTTCATTCTGTGTTTGATTAGAAAATCATTGAATTTTGTATGAAACACGTTGTACATGTAGAAATACTCAAATGATTTATGTAAATTAATTAGCAGCCTTGTTATGCTTAAAGGAACTTCCTAGAAGTAAGATGCTATTTGTAAAATGGTGTTAGTTTGTTTTGGTTAAATGCTCAGTATAGCTTCTCATTTAAGGGGACCGGGATGTCGGGTGTATAATGTTGAGACTGACGTCACAAGCGGTGATTTAAAAGCAAAATGTTAGTGTGACCAGTTGAGGGCGCTGTAACAGTGTGATGCTAATTTTCCGGTGTTGGGAAGATTTCGTTGCCCGAAGATGCCATTGATTTTCGTCTAATTTTCGTATACAAGCCCAATGATGTAAGTAAATGATCATTTAACCTTGAAGCTAAATAGTTTATCTGTCATTATAACCAATTTGCTTGGAATGTCATGAGTTATAAGAATGATAATTTGTGATGCCAAATTGTAGTATCATGTTGGTGAAAATGAATGTGAATGCCGCACGCTATGTACAATGTGTATTACATGTGTTATCGTGGGCGTGTTTATTTAGGCGTCGCCGTAGAGTGCGCTATTGCACATTAGGAAACGGTGCCGTATGGCGCTGCTATGAAAATGGGAGATTTATCCTTCAAGATTCCATTATTGTCCGTTTATAACTATGAAGGCTATATTACCTGTAGAGATTTAGAATACAGTTTATTCAGTTCATATGAGATTAAAGAACAATGAAAGAGAAGGTTTATTTAGGTATTTCAGGGCTTGAAATAACTCCTGAAAATGTTGTAGAACAAAACCTTGACAATTTATACTGGCTTAAACAATTGCTGTATTGAAAGGAAATACATGCAGATTAATGCAACTGTATGTGGTATCTTTACCGACGTAATATTCACTTCTATTTGGAAGGAAACAATTATTTTTATGATACATGTGAACAGTTATAAGATTCAGACATGTGTGACTAAATAAGTCTTTATTGTTTACATTAAATTGCAGACTGAACCTGTTGCACTGATGCAAGGTATCTCTTCATGGTTTGGCTAGTTTTGTCGTCAATGGTGTCGGGGAGTTGTACGCCACAGTAGATTTCGTTTTGGTATGATGGAACGAGGGTCCGAGGGTACATGACTTTGAGGGAGTGGTGTGAGAAGCTATTTTGTCGTAATTGACGTGTTTTGTCACCCACGGGGAGGAGTCCTGTGCACGGGAGAGAGTCGGGGAAGTCTGGGGACTTGCTGCATGAGAGTGAGTGCATCCACCCCAACTCTAGCTGCCACTGTTTCTGCTGTCATGAGCGGGAAGTGCAGACGGCCGTCGTGTGGACACAAATTCCTCCGGGAGGCAGGCAACAGGATCTTCAATTCTTCAAAATAACTGTAAGTCTGAAACATGCCAGTTTGCGGGGGGTTTCTACAACTGTTTAATTTCTGTATAGGCAAGTCTTTCAGATTAAAGTTTGACTTTCTAAAAATCAGTGCTTTCAACTAAAGTGAACATTTTAAATGCAAACAATTTCTGACACGAAAATTACCATTTCAAATTGAATGATTTCTTCTAGTTCGGAAACTGAACGTATATATTTTTTAGCAAAAACTGAAATGTGTTTAATTAGTAGTCATATGTCATAAACGCCCTCTTTTGGCAAGTAACAAAAGTCGGCCATTTTATGTCAGCCATGTCGAACTTTGAGGAAGCCTATATTGTTGGGTATTTCTCATTGATCGGTACCACCGTGTATTTACGGCATATATTTATATTGGGATGAAAATGAGAACTACTTTAGCGTGGCTATATGTTTTGATAATCAATGGTTTATGCAACTTACGCATTTTGTTAACAAGCAGTCATAAGTAATGGTTGCTGGTTAAATGGAAGTATTGTACAAAGCAGAGGTATGAATCATTCTAGCACTGGACATTATTATGCTAGTAAATGGCTATTATGGTAATTGGAGATATCGAGGAGATATCAGGTTGCTGTTTTTTTTTTTTTGCGAAGTCTTTTAATTGGTAAACCAAATAGTGTGATTATTGTCATTTTAAGATGTCTTGTGCTTTACAAAATATAAAGTTAAAGCGTACAAGTTATACTTGGGTTGAATATATATCTATGATTCGGTGTAACTGTATTTCAGACGTAATCAAGGGTTCAGCCATGACGTGCCCTTGCACCCAGACCGGGCGGTGACAGTTCGGTTTCCTGGTCTCCTTCATCGACGTCGCCGAGCATCGAGGATCGCAACTACAACCACCTCAGCTCGGGCATCGACGTCCTACCGTGTAACCTCGACAGCGGGTCTTTCGATGAACTCGCGCTTCAAAAATCAACGTTATCGCGATCGCGTCGTCAAGGCAACCGGGTTGTATTGACGCTGCACACTGCGCTGAACATTATCAACCGGCCATGTGCAGGTTTTGATATCTGTACCGAAGATAGTTTGATGTAAACCCATAATTTCATTCATTACTTTTGATATATATATGACTAGTAGACAGAGTCAATTGGAAAGTATTTGATTGTTTATCCATCATCATGCCTATTTAAAGATTATTGTATTGAGGCAATATTTCACTGTTCAATTCAATTGATATGTGTATGTTATTGCGTTTCATTATAATCTGATTATTTCATGCATTCCTTTTAATTAAAGTTTCATTTTGAAACTACATAAATATTAGTTCCGATTTTTATTAATTATTTATCTTATTTATGAAGAAACCCACTATGTGACAAACAGCATACATCCTCTCTAAATACTCTTTACCTGGCGCAACATAGAATAAAATAAGTTAGCAGCTT
Source organism: Arbacia lixula (assembly GCA_963669155.1). Taxonomy (NCBI): domain Eukaryota; kingdom Metazoa; phylum Echinodermata; class Echinoidea; order Arbacioida; family Arbaciidae; genus Arbacia; species Arbacia lixula. The sequence goes on from CAVLGW020000069.1 coordinate 12,396, forward strand.
TAGCTCTCCGGTGTAATTATTTTATTCACATGATTTATCTGCATGCTCTTTTTACACAGGTGTACCCAATTTATCAAGCCAGTGAGGCATTTACGGGTAAACCTTCTTCTGCATTGTTTATACTTGACCCGTATTGCTCGTATTGGGCATTCTCATTTGACTCATGCATACTTATGTGCACTAGAAACTCCACCTCAATGCATGTCATGTAATTATACACTAACAATTAAACACATTCTCCTTGAATGTGTTGAACTTGCAAATATTCGTATTAACTTTTTGATTGTCCTGACCTCAAGACATTATTTAGAGATATTTCGCGATTATGTGTTACAAACTTTCTAAAGAAGATCAATCTTTACACTTGATTTTAAGTGGAAAACTGATCGTATCCCAATCACAACATGTATACCCTTGGGCAACGTATTTTATTCCAATTGCCTAGTCTTTCGGAGGAGACTTTAAACCGTCGATCCCGTGTAAAGGAGAGTCACACCATTGGCACGTTAAATAACATGCTTCTCTTTTCATAAAGAGTAGGGAAGTTATTCCGAGGAAGTAGTTAACATATTGATTTATTTCTAATTTATAATCCTTCTCAAATTCTGTAAATCACATTAGGGAAACTTGAATGGTATAATCTTTTTAGATGAACTGTTCGACACTTATATGACACTCAAGTGTTAGTAGTGTCGTTAATTTCTTATCAGTCAATCAATCAACCAATCATTGTTTATACTTACATCTCTGCAATACTCATGTTGTGCCGCTTTTTATTAATCGTCGCTATTGCCGATCAGTCACTATTAATATTTTCCTATGTGAAGTATTATGTTGATATAATACATGTTTCAATTTTGTATATTTTTTAGTTCTAGATTCGATGTACTGGTGTCATGACGCGACCCATCGACATCGCCTGGCCCGCCAATGCCAAGGAGATCGCGCGGGAGATCCTGGATTATGTCACGGACGGCGACACACGCCCTCTCCTGGTCCATGCCTTCTCCGTCAGCAGCCACGTGCGTCTGCGGAGCGGAGTAGCCGTTAGGCCTATGCATCGGTGCGTTACCGCATCGTTGCTCAGATCCTGTACAGTTGTATTCTCTCCAGGGATAGCTACGAGGGTATCTACTCGTAGGACGCCAACAACTCCTTTACGCAGTTTGTCACCAAGAGGGTTACAGAGACCTACCATTGGCTGACCAACAAGTACACCATGGATAGCATCGTCAAGGTGAGCTTGAAGGGTGAACTCTCCCGTGAGCATTGGCGTGAAGATGTGTAGTTCGCCAATGTGGTTTTCAGGAAATGGTAATGTAAAAGTTAAAGGTCCGTCTCATTGGTAGAGATGTCGCAAGGACAGCATAGATAAGTTACAGAGACTTACAGGAGACTTGAAAAAAAATAAAACACATTCGAATTCACGATGACCCGTCTAGTCTCGCAACGACTCGGTCTCAAACAAGCCACATATTTCTAACATTTTACAAGGCATAAACTCAGCAGTAATTTACATCTTGGGGAATCATAATTCATAATGATTCATTAATGTATGAAGGAAAGCGAGAATTCCATAAGAATTTCAAAAGAAACAAAGCAGAGTTTATTAACGGTCCTACTGTTCTGCATTGTCCTTCAGGTGAATGAGATCTTTACTGGCCGCACGGTCAAGGCGCCCGCCCTGAACCTCTTCTTTCGCGATGACCCGATCGCCACGGCCAAGGAAAACGACGAGTTGGTCGAGCAGTGGCGCAAGCATGTGGAGAGCGACCTTGACGTCAAGTGTTGCAGAACTCCCACTTTGCGAAGCACAGTGACGAGTAGGAGGAGAGCATCTACGGCTTCATGGGCAAGCTGACACTGCAGCGCTGCTGCACGTTCCAGTTAGAGAAACTCAGCAGTAATTTACATCTTGGGGAATCATAATTCATAATGATTCATTAATGTATCATAATGAAAGCGAGAATTCGTCGGCGGGGACGCTACTGTAGGAAGCGCCAAAGCAGGCCGAATTAAAGTAGAATGAATGAGGGAGCTCAACAAATGGACATTAGGCTAAATCTTCCTAAAGGAGTGGTCACTATAGACTGTAGGATGGATTTTTCCACGACTTAACGAAGGATGAGTGAGGGAGATAATTAATCCGCGCAGCGAGCTTGACAAATGAACAAGAAATCTCTCCTACCAGAGATGCCATTATAGGATGGACTTTTGAGAAACTTGACAAAATGGTAAGAGAGAGAGAGCCCGCTGAGCTAGCGCAACAATCTTGCCTAAAATGAAGGTCACGATGAATTAACGGATGGGCTTTGGAACGATTTGAAGAGAACGCGCAGAGGTAGCTCAACTAATCAACGCTACATCTCTCCTTAAGGAGAGGTCATTGAAGGGTGGAATTTCCCACAGAGGAACACCGGGGTAACTCCACACATGTCCTATATAAATATCAGTGACACATCTCTCTCTTGATTAAGCTGCGAGCTTTAGTATTTACTGGTCAGAAATAACTGCCAATCTGAATTGTTTACATGCCGAAACTCGCACATCATTATTGAACCAGCGGACTGCATCACCTTTGGGGTATTGAGCATTAGTTTATAACTGATGCAGGGGAACAAAAGGTATTTTGTATCCACCCATTGGACTGTCAGTATAGACATGCTCACCGTAATAGCGGATCATATTCAGATATGCCTAGAACGAGTATTTACCTAACTTGTGACATATGACTCAAGTCATAGATGTATGTGTTATGTCACACAAAGAAGAATGTTTCATTATCATGTATGTATATTATGAAACTGATATGTGAGCCAAGAATCTGGAGGTTGAGATTTTGTACGTCGTATACTGTGTAAAGTTTACTTGAAAGAGTTTGGATTGATGAAAAAGAACCAGGGGTATGAGGCATGGGAAGAAGGATTATTAAGTTGATAAGCATCCTGACTGACTTGTTTACCATGATATGCAATTGATACAAAGAGCTCAGTACAGAGAACTGTGTGGCACTCCATGATAGCCTACGTCACACGACAAAGCACCCAGAGAGAGAGAGAGAGAGAGAGAGATAGTATATCAAGCAGTCATATTAACATAAGATAGCTTGGACAGACCACAAGGCAAATTATGATCGTTGAATTATTTCACGAAAAGTTAAATTGCATGCATGAATACTTTTGAACAAAGAATGATACGACCTCTCTTAACCCTAATAGTACCGGGGTATTTCAAAGCATGTTAGGGTGGGGGGGGGGGGGGGGGCATTATGGCCATGGGCCGCCCGATTCCCTCATTTTTTTTTTATAAGGGTCAAGAATTATGTACTCTACCAGTTGTATAGCTAAATATACGAAAGTGCCTTTATGTTTTTAATTCAATAATGTATGCTCATTTATGCAAGAAATCACTAGATAAGCCTTAGGAATATCAATTTCTGGTACAGATATCTTTAAAAAATTCCTCATCAATTCCCGAAAAAAGGATAGGTTGTGGTAATTATTTCTTACGTATTTCATTGTTTTTCGTCAAGCGCAAGTTTGGACTTGTAAAGCATTAAATACAACAAAGCCAATACTAAAGGAACTTTCGCGCTTTTATGTAGAATTCGTCGCGTTTTTATGTAGAATTAGTAAAGAGATCAAGTTGAAGTAATCTAGAAAAACTTGATAGCATAAGTTTAACTATGTTTTATGTTTCATCAGCAAGATTTGGATAATCAGCTGATTAATCTTCAACGCGAACCAGTGATGGAACTGAACTGTTTTAATACAAATGATTGGATAAATATTCTTTAAAGAACTACAACCGGGCCCACAATATACGTTGACAATTATAAGATACATGTACTAGTTATAGTGCAGTTAGTGTTTCAAAGAAAAACATACAAATTGACTGCCTGACATATTTGGAAACTGATACAAAGGATATGATGAGAATAGGTTTACTTTAATGAAAAGAATGTAAACCTTCTTTTTAAAGAAAGGGAGGTGTATGATAGTAAGTCTTGAGGCAAGACTAGACCACTTCTCAAGATGGCAACTGTATCAACATACACACGTATAGTCTGCTGCAATAAAGTTACTACAAAGTAGAAGCCTTGTTCGAGTCATCCTATCTGAGTCTACACAAGATCACAACAGTGTGAAAAGTGACTGTGAACATTAAAAGCAGTATTTACACACAAAGTAAATGATCTCGTCACAAACGCGATGATGAACATCAAAGAGACCACGATAAGAACTATAAGCGATCAAAATACCATTTGCTTGATGTATTTTTTTTTATACATGTTCAAGTTTGTATTGCATATGCCATCGGCATTCAATATTGTTTCAAAACACAAGCAAAAAAGAACAGAAAAAATATTAATTTCATATTTAACTGGTAAAATCATTGCGCCGTTATGCATTGGTACACCTGCACATGTGTGTGTTAATTTTGACCACATGTTTTGTCAACTTGTTTATGGCTGTCCGGCACTACTGAATGCTAAATGCATAGAACGTTTTTATTGTACTATGTTGTATTTACATGTTATACCTTATTAGAGGCATGTATTCATGAGCGTTTCAGTGAAAAGTATATTTGTACTTGTTTAATCAGTTATTGAGATATGTTCAACATCATGAAAGTTTGAAAAAAATGTTGAAATAAATTGTGATACCAGAATCATGATCTTTACAAAACAAGGTACAAGTTGAACAGAACAAAAAATAATTTGTATTCTGTTATTTGACAAACATTCTGAAGACTGATAAATAACGTTATGGCAAAATCTTTTTGGATTATGTATTTATTGTGTTGACGTTTTATGCGAGTACATGAATGTTTGATTGTACTCTCAAAAAGTTATTAACGTTTCAAGAAGTGTTTTATGCTGTGTTTATTCATTATGAAGAAGTTGAACAATAGCCGATTATTAAAGATACACATACATGTCAGTAGCTATATTAGGTTTAATTATGTACATTGCACTTATGTTTTTGGCAATGATATTTGTGATGTTTATTGTACAAACATGTAGTTCCACGGCTTCCTCACAAGAAACGTGCTTAAATTGTTTATGACAAGTGCGCAAGAAATGTGCTTGAATTGTTTATGAGAAGTGCACGCTGTATCATTCCAAAACTTAATCAGCTGAAAGTGACGAATACCACTAGACACAAGACAAGGAAGAAAAAAAGTTTTATTCATCTGAACGTGTAGGCCTACTCTAACCGGGGGGGGGGGGGGGGGGGGTTAGGGTTAGGGTTAAGAACTAGATATTTTGCGTATGCATATGTGTTCGCGGAGGTGATCCGCCGAGTCTCAACATGGAGTTGATTTTAGAAGGTACGACTTAATATGACATGACTTTGTCTGGAAATTGTGCTTTTGAAAGGCGTTGAAAGGTAGAGAACTCCAAAGCTACCCGTAACATCGGGGCTAATGAATCAGTGGTGTAATGTGTGTGGGAGCGGGAGCTCAGAAGATTTATTCATGTGAAAAGGGCCGGAACAACTGACCCCATAGGTCGAAAGGATATACCCTGGACATCACAAAAATGTTTTGCTGGCAAGGTGTACCCGATGCTTTTACCCCAAATCACCATAAATGTGACGTCACTACCGGAAAGCCTTTTTCTTTTCAAAAATGGTTGGAATATAATACATGGTACCATCATCACAAAGGTGTTATCTCACATTGTTTTATGCATGGGCGGAAATCGCTCCCCGAAGGTGGAGGGGACATGTTTTTCCTCAAGAAGTAGCTGAGCGGGGGGGGGGGGGGGGGGGGGGTAGTGGTGATGGAATTTTGGGGAGGTGTTTTTTTTCCTTCATTTTTTTTTTATCCCGCCCAGTCTCTGAAAATGCTCTCAGTGGGGGGGGGGGGGGGGGGTATGAGGTTTTTCGAAAAAAATTTGATCCGCCCAGTCTCGTGGAGGTACGCGACCGAAAATAGTGGGGGGGGACATTTGATATTGTGCCCCCCCCCCCTTCGAAATGGTGGGGGGACGCGTCCCCCCCCCGGGATTTCCGCCCATGCCTACCCGGTACGGTATGGTGGCCAGCTGTGTGTACCGTATAGGGAGATCGAGAGGAAGTAAGAGTAATATGTAGTGGGAGAGAAAGTAAGAGAGATACACTGAACTCCAAAAGTTTAGGAACACCTGCATTCAGTGTAAAATTGGTAGGCTTTATTGATATTCAGGCTCATAGCATAGTTCAATTAAGTTTCGTTTTAAAGTGAATAGTATATAAGAATGTACATTTTATCCTTGATTCAAACAAAGTTATACTCTATTAAATGGCTGCCTACCAGTCAATATGGCATTTTCTCAAAATGCTAACCTTTTTATTACATTCGCGTAATCTAGATATCCAGAGCTTTTCACCATTATACAGGGTTAAATGCGTAACTTCATTCATTTTTCCTTTTCCTAGTTAGAAGTCAAACACGCAAATAAAATCAAACGATATTAAGTGTTTCACTTGTATGGAAACCTCTTTTTTTTTATTCAAAAACATAAATGACAAGAAAGGGGATTGAAATCTGTAGACTGGGGCGGCCAATCCATGATTGCCAGGACTTGTGTCTCTTCCGTTTTCTTCAAGTAGCCTTTGCATATTCTTTGAATAGTCGTGACGTGTACTTTGGGTCATTGTTCTACTGGAAAACGAACCCTCCTCCGATCAGGCGTTTCCCTGAAGGGAAGGCCTTCCGCTGTAGGATTGAATGATAGCCTTGCTGGTTGAGGATACCCTCTACTCTGTGCAAATAAGAAAGATTGGATGATATCAGAGATCAGGGTCATGTTGCAGATAGGTTTTCTCGGTAGCTACCATTGATGGTAAGGTAGAATTTAAAACCTATATGCAACATGCTCCAGGAAAGTGTAGAAAATCAGTGGACAAAAAACCGGGCAGAAAAGTAATAAGGAGAGGAATATGGAATAATGAAAAACGGAACAACAAAGATGATAAGGCTCTGGATGATTGTTGTCATCAAAGATAGAAGGAAAACAACAATTAAAGTCAATAGTTCAACAACAAAAAAATAAAAGGTTAAGCGATGGTTGCCAGGAGTTCAGGTGTCGTGACTTCGGGCTCATCACCCTTTACCGACTACCATTAGTTCCCTTCTGGTATGGCGACCGGCCCATCGCGTATCCCTTCCTACCTCCTAAAAACTATAGCCTATAAGAACTATAGACTCTAACTCTTTAGGGGAGGAACAAGGGCGATCCCAATGCCTTTGCCGGGCCATCCGACAATCCTTGAACCTTGGCTTTGCAACCTTGGAGTTAGCGGGTTTCGAACCCGTGCTCGCTAGCACGAGTGTGAGGTAGTCCCGGCGCTTACCCTACCACTAGGCTATAAGACGTCGGTGGTTTTGCTTGATGATTTTAGCGTATAGACTATTAGTTTCAAATCAACGAGAAAAAAACCAAAAGAGCATCTATGTCAGGAATCGAACTCATGACCCTCAGGTTATCAGTCTGACGCTCTACCAACTGAGCCAACAGACCGATTGCTGATGTTGGTACGTTTTCATAGAGTATTAAACATATATACTTGCAGATTGTCAACAAGTTTCTATCTATTACTTAGGTAATTTTCTTTTTGATATAAGGAAATGTGCAAATTATGAAAAAAAAATCACATGAGGGAGGGGGGATTTGTTGCCCAAATATATCCTGAAAGTGACCCGAGAGCCCTATAAATCTGATACAATCTTGTAGTAACGTGAACTATGATATGACATCTTCTATGCTGTGAGATAATTGATAAATGTTACTACGTTTCCATGGCGCTCGCTTTTCTCTCCGTCTCTCTCTCAATTTATGCAAAATAATTTGAACAAATAAAACAAAATACACTGCAGTATGTTGCTCATTATACGAAATCTAGCTCAATGAATCACTTATCTAGAGTTTTACATCGAATGCCCTGACGGTTTGGGCTGGGATGGAGTGTGTCAGCCAATATGTCCATGAGGAAATTACATTAATTTATAGCGGACATCTCGTAGATTACCCTCCAAAATGATCCAATTTGTATTTGTGGCATCACTACTGGCATGACTGGAAAGACCGGTGGAGGGTCTATGAAATGTCAATATCATATTAAGTAAGGTACTAAAATTGAAACATATACATATATTTACAAGTTCCAATATTTAATTTTGTTCACCTCGCTTGTCTGTTCATGGGCAATATCGACATTCATTTTTTTTCCTGGCGATGTTGACGACGGCAGCCGGTTGATGTACTCTCGTCGAAACGCAGTTTTTCTCATATTCATGGGATTTTGGTGTAAACTATGTCAAATTATTGGATCTAAAAAGCATTTGAAGCTTCTGTGAAGTTTTGGCTGGTAGCAATTAGAAACAAAATATTACTTTGGTAAAACCTAAGTTTGTTAGAATTTGAGACCGACGGCCGAATAATTCCAATTATAAATAATTGGGTTAGGGTTAGGGTTAGGGTTAGGGTTAGGGTTAGGGTTAGGGTTAGGGTTAGGGTTAGGGTTAGGGTTAGGGTTAGGGTTAGGGTTAGGGTTAGGGTTAGGGTTATCATCCCGTACCTTTGGGCACCCGAGAATTGACCAAGTCTCCCCGAAATTTGACGCGGTTCCCCCACATTGTACTTTGGTACCCGAAATGTGACGTGACTCCCTGAAATTTGACTCTGGGTACCCGAGATTTTACCTCGGGTACCTCGAAATTAACTTCGGGTACCTCGAAATTAACTTTGGGTACCTGAAATTTAACTTTGGGTACCTCAAATCAACCCTGTGTACCTCAAATTTGACGTTTGGGTACCTCAATTGCTTAGGTCATGTTTGACATGTTTTTTCTTTGCAATTAAACCTCATATAGTACAGTGAATGGGTAGGATGTCATCAATGGCTATATTTTTATCACCTTAGAGACATTCATGAAATGTTATAATTTTTTCTGAAAATTAAGCGACTTTCAAAGTGTGATGTTTTTATTTGTGAATTTTTGAACATTTTTGGTCATTTTCGAACTTTTTTGCCTCTCTTTGACAACATTTTTCTTTTAATTTATAATATCCTACACCTCAGGATTCAGGAATTGAGGTCTGAATTTATCTTTCTACGGATTTCTTAATTGCCAGCTCGACATTATTTTTTAAAGTAAAAATATCTGCAATTTTGTAAAGTTATGACAGACTTCTATTTAAAATGTTTTGGACTCTCGCACGGACTGATTGACCTTAGGTACCCGAGACCGTTAAGTTGCAACAACTGGAACTACTTCCATATGATTTGTGAATAACTTGTTATTAAGCCAAAGCTTTATCCGGCTGTGTGACGAAATCATCTTTTTTCTTGGTAATTGGAAATAATTGGCGACTACAAAGAAGGCTAGTTCAACTGAAGGCTTTCAAGATAAGGGAGACCATGTTTTATACAAAGGAAAGCTGTTTATGACGCTGAAATTAAGGTGTTCTTTTCATCAATCCTTTGGAATACTTCCTGCCCGCCAGACCTGGCGTGGCGAACGGTGAGTACATGTCTAAGTGGTACACCCACCCCATCATGTTTGCATGTTGCTCATTAGACATTTAGAATGACCCACATTATTTTTTGATCTTTTCTATTATTCACATTGACATGTCGTGTATAGGTAAAATAGAAATGTACAATGTAGGAACCAAAATTTCAGATGAAGGGAGAGTCTACAAAATGAAACAAATAAGCTCAAAAGTGGTTAATTTCAGCACTTATTCACTGTGCATTTGGTATGAGACAATTTAGAATGCCCCCCCTTAAATTCTCACCGTTGTTTTTTCTATTGGAAAAAAGCCACTGCGATATGTTCGGTGTAGTTGAGAATGATCATTGAACGTGTCGTCATGGTTCAATTGTCCGAACAATTTCGCTTGTAACAGTTGACGTCACAGTACGTACTGCAGCTGCATGTACTCTATGCATTTGCCACTTAGTATTGTATCAAATTTAGAATACCCCCTTTTAATTTCTCACTGTTGCTTTTTTATCGGCAAATAGCCGCTGCGATATGTTGGGTGTAGTTGAGAATAATCATTGAACGTGTCGTTACGGTTCAATTGTCCGAACAATTTTGTTTGTAACAGTTGACGTCACAGTACGTACATAGACTGCATGTACTATGCATTTGCCACTTAGTATTGTATCAAATTTAGAATGCCCCCTTTTAATTTCTCACTGTTGCTTTTTTATCGGCAAATAGCCGCTGCGATATGTTCGGTGTAGTTGAGAATGATCATTGAATGTGTCGTCATGGTTCAATTGTCCGAACAATTTCGTTTGTAACAGTTGACGTCACAGTGCGTACATATAGACTGCATGTTCTCTATGCATTTGCCACTAAGTATTGTATCAAATTTAGAATGCCCCCTTTTAATTTCTCACTGTTGCTTTTTTATCGGCAAATAGCCGCTGCGATATGTTCGGTGTAGTTGAGAATAATCATTGAACGTGTCGTTACGGTTGAAATGTCCGAACAATTTCGTTTTAACAGTTGACGTCACAGTACGTACATAGACTGCATGTACTCTATGCATTTGCCACTTAGTATTGTATCAAATTTAGAATGCCCCCTTTAAATTTCTCACTGTTGCTTTTTTATCGGCAAATAGCCGCTGCGATATGTTGGGTGTAGTTGAGAATAATCATTGAACGTGTCGTTACGGTTGAAATGTCCTAACAATTTCGTTTGTAACAGTTGATGTTACAGTACGTACATATAGACTGCCTATACTCTATGCATTTGCCACTTAGTACTCTACCAAATTTAGAATGCCCCCTGCTTTTTTATTGGCAAATAGCCGCTGCGATATGTACGGTGTAGTTGAGAATAATCATTGAACGTGTCCTTACGCATGATTCAATGAACCAAATCTCTCTCTCTCCTCAGATCAGTATCCTTTCATGCATCTTTCTCCTGATGTATCAATCAATCAATCAATCTATCTATCAATCATTCAATCAAATTAGTAAATTCTTTCACTCCTCCATGCCACACCCCCCCCCCCTCTCCTTCATTTCTTTCTCCTGATCTATTAATCTTAAGTATGGGTCCAACCCATACACGGGAACAATAACATATCTAGCACAGGTTTATTCTTATATATTATAATTTTAGCAATATTAGGAAATCTTCTTCCCACCGTGTTTATCTACTTTCTCTAGCTATCCTTCTGCACGTGTACTATCATGAGAGATTAATTTCATAGAGAAATAAATTGATTGATTCTGTGATTATTTTATTGTTGTGCATGGTCAATAAACAATAAATGAAATAACACTACATCATCTGGATCCAAGGAGGTCCATGATCACTTATTGCAATGGTCGCATTTTGTGCTTTGTCGGATGGGTTCGATTCCCATGATGTTCCAAATGTCAATTCAGAACTTTCATTGGTGGCGACAGCATGAATAGAGACCAAAGCTTTATGTGCACAATGTTCATTGCATCATCAACACACAGTTGCATTATATTGCATAACTTATGGTAATGAAATATAATTTTGAATGAAAATGGTAGTTTGTTTCATTATCATAACTTGAAGTTGGCTTTGTCACAACTAGGGGTATACATCATTCTATTTACACAGTATGTGCGTGTCCTTCGAATCTTTCTTTATCTGATGTCTATTGTATTTTCGTTATTCGCCCCTTTTTTTCCTGCCCTATGATAATCTGTAGTGAATTTGTATATTCTGGATTTTGAGAAAAGTAGTCATTTTTTTTTCTGTATCTCTCTCTCCCCCAACAGGGAATAGGGGATACATCAGACCACGATGCCACTAGAATCTTGGCCTTACTACACAAAAAGTTTACGACCTGAGTGGTAGTAGCAATGTGCTTTTTTTTTAATGTGACTGTGTATTTTATAAATGATCGTTCGTAAACATAGAAACAGATGGGAATTAAAAAGCTCTTCATCTGATATATTACATTTCCTTTATTCGTACTACTTTTCTTCCCTACAATGTACAATCTATAATTAATATTTACAAAGTACCAAATTATTTAAGGCCCACACAGTGACACAACTGAGCTCTTGTGGCGCGACATTGTTTATAGAGTTCGGTGGTGGTTCTATATCAGCCCCAACCTCAAGATAGGTAAAACTTCTATAGTCGGTATGTCACATGGAGGTGGTAGAATATAATTATGTCCTGTCCATGCCCCCCCCCCCAACCCAAGGTATTTAGTTGGATGTTATAAGGCCGTCTTCCCCCCCCCCCTCCCACCAAGGTAGGTAATAGAATATAAGAGCTGTTCTCGCCCCCCTTATAGGTATGTAGTATTTAAGCTGGTCATCACCCCACCCCCCCCCCGCCCCACAGAGGTAGATGAAAGGAGGTAAGAGCTGTCGATGCCCTTCCCCCTCCCCCACATCCCCTCCCCCTAGCTGCCCCAACCTCAAGATAGGTACGACTTCTATAGTCGGTATCTCACATGGAGGTTATAATTATGTCTCCCCCCCTCAAGGTAGATAATAGAATGTAAGAACTGTTCTTGCCCCTTAGTTATGTAGTATTTAAGCTGGTCATCCCCCCCCCCCCAGGTAGGTGGAAGGAGGTAAGAGCTGTCCATGCCCTTCTCCCCCCCCCCCCCCCACCCCAGCAGTGCTAGGGTTACACTTCTGAATTCGTACACATGCAGTACAACTCTCGTTCATTTTGTAAACAGAATTTTCGAACATTTTTGCCTTTCTTTGACAACATTTTTCTTTCAATTTCTAATATGCTACGCCTCAGGATTCAGGAATTGAGGTCTGAATTTATCTTTCTACGGATTTCTGAATTGCCGGCTCGATATTATTTTTCAAAGTAAAAATATCTGCAATTTTGTAAAGTTATGACAGAATTCTATTCAAAATGTTTCGGACTCTCGCACGCGCACGGACTGATTGACCCCAGGCCACCCGAGACCGTGCGTGAAGTTGCAACAACTGGATACTTCCATATGTTTTGTGTATAGCCAAAAGCTTTATCCGGCTGTATGACGAAATCATCCTTTTTCTTGGTAATTGGAAATAATTGGCGAATTCATAGAAGACAAGTTCAGCTGAAGGCTTCCGAGATAAGAAAGACAAGGTTTTATACAAAGGAAAGCAGATTATGACGCTGAAATTAAGGTATTCTTTTCATCAATCCTTTGGAATACTTCCTGCCCGCCAGACCTGGCGTGGCGAACGGTGAGTACATGTCTAAGTGGTACACCCACCCCATCATGTTTGCATGTTGCTCATTAGACATTTAGAATGACCCACATTATTTTTTGATCTTTTCTATTATTCACATTGACATGTCGTGTATAGGTAAAATAGAAATGTACAATGTAGGAACCAAAATTTCAGATGAAGGGAGAGTCTACAAAATGAAACAAATAAGCTCAAAAGTGGTTAATTTCAGCACTTATTCACTGTGCATTTGGTATGAGACAATTTAGAATGCCCCCCCTTAAATTCTCACCGTTGTTTTTTTATTGGAAAAAAGCCACTGCGATATGTTCGGTGTAGTTGAGAATGATCATTGAACGTGTCGTCATGGTTCAATTGTCCGAACAATTTCGTTTGTAACAGTTGACGTCACAGTACGTACTGCAGCTGCATGTACTCTATGCATTTGCCACTTAGTATTGTATCAAATTTAGAATGCCCCCTTTTAATTTCTCACTGTTGCTTTTTTATCGGCAAATAGCCGCTGCGATATGTTCGGTGTAGTTGAGAATAATCATTGAACGTGTCGTTACGGTTGAAATGTCTGAACAATTTCGTTTTAACAGTTGACGTCACAGTACGTACATAGACTGCATGTACTCTATGCATTTGCCACTTAGTATTGTATCAAATTTAGAATGCCCCCTTTTAATTTCTCACTGTTGCTTTTTTATCGGCAAATAGCCGCTGCGATATGTTGGGTGTAGTTGAGAATAATCATTGAACGTGTCGTTACGGTTGAAATGTCCTAACAATTTCGTTTGTAACAGTTGATGTTACAGTACGTACATATAGACTGCATATACTCTATGCATTTGCCACTTATTACTCTACCAAATTTAGAATGCCCCCTGCTTTTTTATTGGCAAATAGCCGCTGCGATATGAACGGTGTAGTTGAGAATAATCATTGAACGTGTCCTTACGCATGATTCAATGAACCAAATCTCTCTCTCTCCTCAGATCAGTATCCTTTCATGCATCTTTCTCCTGATGTATCAATCAATCAATCAATCTATCTATCAATCATTCAATCAAATTAGTAAATTCTTTCACTCCTCCATGCCACACCCCCCCCCCCCCTCTCCTTCATTTCTTTCTCCTGATCTATTAATCTAAAGTATGGGTCCAACCCATACACGGGAACAAAAACATATCTAGCACAGGTTTATTCTTATATATTATAATTTTAGCAATATTAGGAAATCTTCTTCCCACCGTGTTTATCTACTTTCTCTAGCTATCCTTCTGCACGTGTACTATCATGAGAGATTAATTTCATAGAGAAATAAATTGATTGACTCTGTGATTATTTTATTGTTGTGCATGGTCAATAAACAATAAATGAAATAACACTACATCATCTGGATCCAAGGAGGTCCATGATCACTTATTGCAATGGTCGCATTTTGTGCTTTGTCGGATGGGTTCGACTCCCATGATGTTCCAAATGTCAATTCAGAACTTTCATTGGTGGCGACAGCATGAATAGAGACCAAAGCTTTATGTGCACAATGTTCATTGCATCATCAACACACAGTTGCATTATATTGCATAACTTATGGTAATGAAATATAATTTTGAATGAAAATGGTAGTTTGTTTCATTATCATAACTTGAAGTTGGCTTTGTCACAACTAGGGGTATACATCATTCTATTTACACAGTATGTGCGTGTCCCTCGAATCTTTCTTTATCTGATGTCTATTGTATTTTCGTTATTCGCCCCTTTTTTTCCTGCCCTATGATAATCTGTAGTGAATTTGTATATTCTGGATTTTGAGAAAAGTAGTCATTTTTTTGTATCTCTCTCTCCCCCAACAGGGAATAGGGGATACATCAGACCACGATGCCACTAGAATCTTGGCCTTACTACACAAAAAGTTTACGACCTGAGTGGTAGTAGCAATGTGCTTTTTTTTTTAATGTGACTGTGTATTTTATAAATGATCGTTCGTAAACATAGAAACAGATGGGAATTAAAAAGCTCTTCATCTGATATATTACATTTCCTTTATTCGTACTACTTTTCTTCCCTACAATGTACAATCTATAATTAATATTTACAAAGTACCAAATTATTTAAGGCCCACACAGTGACACAACTGAGCTCTTGTGGCGCGACATTGTTTATAGAGTTCGGTGGTGGTTCTATATCAGCTCCAACCTCAAGATAGGTAAAACTTCTATAGTCGGTATGTCACATGGAGGTGGTAGAATATAATTATGTCCTGTCCATGCCCCCCCCCAACCCAAGGTATGTAGTTGGATGTTATAAGGCCGTTAATGTCTCCCCCCCCCCTCCCACCAAGGTAGGTAATAGAATATAAGAGCTGTTCTCGCCCCCCCTTATAGGTATGTAGTATTTAAGCTGGTCATCACCCCACCCCCCCCCCGCCCCACAGAGGTAGATGAAAGGAGGTAAGAGCTGTTCATGCCCTTCCCCCTCCCCCACATCCCCTCCCCCTAGCTGCCCCAACCTCAAGATAGGTACGACTTCTATAGTCGGTATCTCACATGGAGGTGGTACAATATAATTATGTCTCCCCCCCTCAAGGTAGATAATAGAATGTAAGAACTGTTCTTGCCCCCTTAGTTATGTAGTATTTAAGCTGGTCATCCCCCCCCCCCCCAGGTAGGTGGAAGGAGGTAAGAGCTGTCCATGCCCTTCTCCCCCCCCCCCCCCCCCTCCCCCCCCAGCAGTGCAAGGGTTACACTTCTGAATTCGTACACATGCAGTACAACTCTCGTTCATTTTGTAAACAGAATTTTCGAACATTTTTGCCTCTCTTTGACAACATTTTTCTTTCAATTTCTAATATCCTACGCCTCAGGATTCAGGAATTGAGGTCTGAATTTATCTTTCTACGGATTTCTGAATTGCCGGCTCGATATTATTTTTTAAAGTAAAAATATCTGCAATTTTGTAAAGTTATGACAGAATTCTATTCGAAATGTTTCGGACTCTCGCACGCGCACGGACTGATTGACCCCAGGCCACCCGAGACCGTGCGTGAAGTTGCAACAACTGGATACTTCCATATGTTTTGTGTATAGCCAAAAGCTTTATCCGGCTGTATGACGAAATCATCCTTTTTCTTGGTAATTGGAAATAATTGGCGAATTCATAGAAGACAAGTTCAGCTGAAGGCTTCCGAGATAAGAAAGACAAGGTTTTATACAAAGGAAAGCAGATTATGACGCTGAAATTAAGGTATTCCTTTCATCAATCCTTCTTTGGCATGTTTGGAATACTTCCAGCCCGCCAGACCTGGCGTGGCGAACGGTGAGTACATGTATGTCTAATAGTGGTACACCCACCCCATCATGTTTGCATGTTGCTCATTAGAAGTGACATTTAGAATGACCCACATTATTTTTTGATCTTTTCTATTATTCACATTGACATGTCGTGTATAGGTAAAATAGAAATGTACAATGTAGGAACCAAAATTTCAGATGAAGGGAGAGTCTACAAAATGAAACAAGCTCAAAAGTGGTTAATTTCAGCGCTTATTCACTGTGCATTTGGTATGGGAGACAATTTAGAATGCCCCCCTTTAAATTCTCACCGTTGTTTTTTTATCGGCAAATAGCCACTGCGATATGTTTGGTGTAGTTGAAAATGATCATTGAACGTGTCGTCAACTTTCAAATTGTTGAATTGTCCGAAGAATGTCGTTTGTAGCAGTTGACGTCACGGTAAGTACATAATGCCTGTAGGAATGTGCCCGCACTCAGTTGTACCAAATTTAGAATGCCCTGTCTCAAAGTTGTTATTTTATCGGCAAATAGCAACTGCAATATGTTTGGTGCAGTTGAGAATAATGATTGAATGTGTCTGTCAACTTTTCAAATGTTTACATGTAATTGTCTGAAGAATCTCATTTGTTTCTAGCAGTTGACGTCATATGTGACCGGTACACTGCAGTTCTTGAGATGTTCATCTGCTATTGTACCAAAAGAAGAAAGGCCCCTCAATTTCTCACTCTTAGGTTTTGATCGGCAAATAGCCACTGCGATATCAGTATCATTGTACAGCTTACTCTCGATATAACGAGGTCGTCGGGACCAGAGGTTTTTCCTCGTTATAACGAAACCTCGTTATATCCAAACAGCATAAAAAACAATAAAAAACATTGAAATATGTGTGCTTGTGTGTTCTTTGTGTTTTACTATGTTTTGATATCTATAGCCGCCTCGGAAACATGCGTTATCAAACGGGAAAAGGGGGATTGGAAACATGCGTTTTCAAATGGAAAAGACGATATATTTTTGCCCAACACATCATCTGACCTCGTTATACTGTCGCCGTTTAAATAGCTAATTGCATTACATGACATGAATCTGACTTTCAAACCACATGCTTTCAATGTACGTACTCTGTGCGAAGGAGTATGCTCCCGTATGTGTGCAGTGTATTACGAGACACGTGTGTCTGGCTCCATGCGTTACCGATGCAAACATGTGCTTTCAATATACATGTACGTACGCTATGCGAAGGAGTACATGCTTGCGTTGTGTGTACAGTGTATTACGAGGCTCCATGCGTTGCCGATGCAAGACATGTGCTTCCAATGTACATGTGCGTACGCTATGCGAAGGAGTACATGCCTGCGTTGTGTGTACAGTGTACATGTATTACGAGGTGTGTGTCTGGCTCCATGCGTTGCCGATGCAATACATACGTGCTTTCAATGTACATAAGCCATGCGAAGGAGTACATGCTCGCGTTGTGTGTACAGTGTATTACGAGGTGTGTGTCTGGCTAGCTCCGAGCTCCACGCGTTGCCAAAGCAATACGTGTGTAAGAAGATTGCTTTCAGCCCGCTCGCCCTCAATTTTTTGTTCCTCGTTGTAACGGACACATTTGTTATGTTTTTCTTTGTCTTGGGGTCAACATGAAAAGCTTGTTATAACGAAATCTCGTTATAACCGTGCTCGTTGTAAGCGGCGTAGTGCACCATAGGTTTGCATGTAGACAATTTTGGGCCCGAGATATTTCCCTCGTTATAACGAAACCTCGTTATATCCGTGCTCGTTGTATCGAGAGTAAGCTGTATTGGCTTGAAATATGAATGCGTGGCTATGTGTATGTATTATGTACAAATTAGCGTCAAACATGTACAAGCCAATACAATTATGCATGAAGTACATGTATGCATGATAACGGCCTGGAGAAGGGTGAGTACATGCATGAATATACCCATACGTTGAATTGTCTGAAGAATCTCATTTGCAGCAGTTGACGTCACAAATTACACTGAATGTGTGCCACTCAGCTTTGTAGACAATTTAGAATGCCCCCCACCTTAATTTCTCACTGTTGTTTTTTTATCAGCAAATAGCCACTGCGATATGTTCGATGTAGTTGAGAATAATCATTGGAGGTGTCAATCAACTTTTCAAATGTTAAACTGTCTGAAGAATCTCATTTGCAGCAGTTGACGTCATAAGTTACCAGTACACTGCAGTCCCTGAGATGTGCATGTGGTATTGTACACAATGTAGAATGACCCCTCTTAATTTCTCACTCTAAGGTTGTTATTGGTAAATAGCCACTGCGGTATAATCGGTATAATATTATTGACTTGAAACATGAATACGTGGCTATGTGTATGGATATAATACAAATTAGCAATATATACTATACAGCCAATACAGTTATGCCTAGTCTTGTGCATGTATGAGAATGGTGAGTACATGCATGAGTGATACACCCGTATCATATTTGCATGTTGGCACTACTCATTAGAAATGAGATATAGAATGACCCACATTATTTATTGATCTCCTCTATTGTTCACATTGAAATGTCATGTAAAGGTAGAATAGGAATGTACAATATAGGAAACAAAAATTTCAGATGAAGAAGAAGTCTAGAGAATTGAACAAATAAGCTGAAAATTGGTTAATTTCAGTGCTTATTCGCTGTGCATTTGGTATTGTACACAATTTAGAAAGATCCCCCTTTATTTCATATTTTTAGATTTTTATTAACCTTTGCTCTGCTTTTTTGTCTCTAGCAGTTGATGTCATGAATTACACTCTACCTGTGCATGAATGATCCCCCCCCCCCCCCCCGTGATTTCTCACTGTTATTTTTTTATTAATTGCCACTGCGAAATGTTAGGCATCTTCATATCGGCTTGGAACATGAATATGTGGCTCTGTGTATGCATCAGAGATGCCAAGTTCAACAAAATTGTATACGTGAGATTTTCATGACTCAGCGCATGTGTCACGTGGTGGGTTTCATCACGATATCGACGCAGATGGTATACATGTATGTATACGATTCATGGCCATACGTATAAAACCATGCGATTCTCGCGGGTGATTCATTGTATCACATGTACGTACAAAGTACAAGTCATGTTGCACTGTTTGCTGACTGCACTCTCGGCTCTCAATGCGTGTGCCAGGCCTGTAGATGGCTCGTGCGAAAGCAGCCAGTGGAAGTGTATAGCAAATCATGCTACTTTTTTTTTTCTGTCGGGTCCCAATGCGTTAGAAATATGGATGTCATGCGTGAGATCATGAGACAGACCCTTAATGTGCGAGTAAAAGTACATTCCCGTTCACGCTGTACACAGTACAAATCCCATCCACTTTAGGGGAATTCTTATTCACTGTGCACACAGTGTATTAAGCCACCATTCATTTTCAGCATGTAAGCGCTCCTGGAAATAAACTATGAGGCAGGGTTAAGGTTAAGGTTAGGGTTTGAATTGACCTCTTTCTTTCCTCTTTCTCCTGCATGATCTGTCAATCAACTAAATATCTTTCTGTACCCTCTCTAGCATCTTTCTCCTGATGTATCAATCAATTAATCAATTTTTTCCCTCCTGCACCCCTCCATTTTCTCCTGATCTATCAATCTAGTGTATGGGTACAAAATATACACAGGAACAAATACATATCTGGCACAGGTTTATTCTTATATAATTTTAGCAATATTAGGAAATCTTTTAATTTTATCCACCTTAAATTTATTTTTGTCTTTACTTGTTCTATTTGTTCTATTTGAAGAAATTAATTTCTTTGACAAATTCATTGATTGAGGGCATGCGGGTATGTAGGTGGTGGTATGTAAGAGCTGTCCATGCTCCCCCCCCCCCATTCATTCTGTACACAGTAAAGCATCCATTCACTTTATTCATAGGATATGGCCCATTCACTCTGTGCACAGTGTGAATTCCATCCACTTTGCACATGGGCCTGATAACATACTTCACTCTGTACACTTCTGTATGGTGGTGAATTCCTATTCAATGTGCACTGTGCACAGTGTACTAACTATGAGGCAGGGCTAATCCCTTTGACCTCAGTCTACTGGATGTAGAGTGGTTGTCTTGGGAACCAGCCTGATCATTATGTAAGAGTGGTGGCAGTCTGGGTTTACAGACCTCTTTAAGTTTAGAGGAGTAGTTGGGAGTTTGGAAGCACATTCCCATGAACTTTGTGTAGTCCATGAAGTAGAATCTGCATTATGAGACTATAATAAAGCATATACTGCAACTACTTTGGACAAGGCATAGCCATGGAGTAAGGAATAGTCTTCACTCAGGGGATGAAAAATGTCCTCAAAATGTTAATTTATTGTCTGCGATGGTAGACTAAGTAGAAGAAAAGAAGTGATGCTACTTATAACAGGGAACTCCCACCTCCCTGCTGAAAAGAACTATAATATCACTCCTTACTCATTTCTCTCCATCAGTCCATGCTCTATCTTTCCCTCCCTCTCATCTACCAATGAATTGATCTCTTTCTTTCCTCTTTCTCCTTCATGATTTAATCAACCAAATCTCTTTCTCTCCTCAGATCAGTATCCTTTCCTGCATCTTTCTCCTGATGTATCAATCAATCAATCAATCAATCGATTAGTCAGCTTTTTCACTCTCCCTCGCCCCCCCCCCCCCTTTCCTTCATTTCTTTCTCCTGATCTATCAATCTAGTGTATGGGTCCAACCCATACACACGAACAAAAACATATATGGCACAGGTTTATTCTTATATAATTTTAGCAATATTTCTTATGAATTGATCTCTTTCTTTCCTCTTTCTCCTACATGATTTAATCAACGAAATCTCTTTCTCTCCTCAGATCAGTATCCTTTCCTGCATCTTTCTCCTGATGTATCAATCAATCAATCAATCAATCAATCAATCGATTAGTCAACTTTTTCACTCTCCCTCGCCCCCCCCCCCCCTTTCGTTCATTTCTTTCTCCTGATCTATCAATCTAGTGTATGGGTCCAACCCATACACAGGACCAAAAACATATCTGGCACAGGTTTATCCTTATAAGATTTTAGCAATATTAGTTAATCTTATTATTTTATCCACCTTGGTTGTTTACTTTTGTCTTTACTTCTGCACATGTTTTATTTGAAGAAATTAATTTCTTAGACAAGTTCATTGATTGAGAGACTGCGGGTATGTAGGTAGTAGGATGTAAGAGCTGTCAATGCCCCCCCCCCCCCCACCAAAGGAGGTGATGGGAAATAATGAAGAGCTGTTCATGCCCCCCCCCCCCCAACCGAAGGAGGTGATAGGAAATAATGAAGAGCTGTTCATGCCCCCGTCCTGTCCAAGAGAGGTGGTAGGATGTAAGAGCTGTCCATCCCCACCCCACCCCCTCCCCTAGGTATGTAGGATGATGTAAAACCTGGTCATGCCCCCCCCCCTCCACCAACGTGGGTGGAAGGAGGTACGAGCTGTCCAGTCCTTTCCCCTTCTCCCCGCCTCCCCCCCCCAGCCCCAACCTCAAGATAGGTATAGTCAGTATCTCACATGGAGGTGGTAGAATATAATTAAGTCCTGTCCATGTCCACTCCTCCCCCCAAGGTATGTAGTTTGATGTTAAAGCTGTTAATGTCCCCCCCCCCCCACCCAAAGAATCCAATAGAATATAAGAGCTGTTCTTGCCCCCCCCCTTAGGTATGTAGTATTGAAGCTGGTCATCCCCCCTCCCCCCCCCCCCCCCACTGAGGTAGGTGGATGGAGGTAAGAGCTATCCATGCCCTTCCCCCTCCCTCCACCCCCCCCCCCCCATGCCATTGCTAGGGTTACAAATGTATGGGCAAGCAAATTATGCTTTGCTTTGTGAAAATTGCTATTCACTTTCTACAGGGGATAAACACAGTAAAACGCTCATTCATTTGGTACCCAGTAGAAACCCCTTTCACCGTGCACACACAAGGAATTCCTTTCATTGTGTACATTCTGGGCCAGCTAACTTCACTCACTCTTTACACTTCTCTATGGTGGTGAATTCCTATTGACTTTGCACACAGTATACAAGCTTAGAGGCAGGGTTTGACCTTCAAGGGAATGGATGAGGAGTGGTTGTCTTGGGAACCAGCCTGAGCATTATGTAAGAGTGGTGGCAGTCTGGGTTTACAGACCTCTTTAAGTTTAGAGGAGTAGTTGGGAGTTTGGAAGCACATTCCCATGAACTTTGTGTAGTCCATGAAGTAGAATCTGCATTATGAGACTACAATAATGCATATACTGTAACTACTCTGGACAAGGCATAGCCATGGAGTAAGGAATAGTCTGCACTCAGGGGATGAAAAATGTTCTTAAAATGTTAATTTATTGTCTGCGATGGTAGACTAAGTAGAAGAAAAAAAGCAATGCTACTTATAACAGGGAACTCCCACCTCCCTGCTTAAAAGAACTATAATATGTCTGACAAGTGTACCCCTGTTAACATATATTTCTCTTACACTCACTCCTTACTCTTTTCTCTCCATCAGTCCATGCTCTATCTTTCCCTCCCTCTCATCTACCAATGAATTGATCTCTTTCTTTCCTCTTTCTCCTTCATGATTTA
The DNA here is from genome assembly GCA_963669155.1 of Arbacia lixula. Lineage (NCBI taxonomy): Eukaryota > Metazoa > Echinodermata > Echinoidea > Arbacioida > Arbaciidae > Arbacia > Arbacia lixula. The sequence continues at coordinate 35,462 of CAVLGW020000069.1, forward strand.
ATCAACCAAATCTCTTTCTCTCCTCAGATCAGTATCCTTTCCTGCATCTTTCTCCTGATGTATCAATCAATCAATCAATCAATCAATCAATCAATCGATTAGTCAACTTTTTCACTCTCCCTCGCCCCCTCCCCCCCCCTTTCCTTCATTTCTTTCCCCTGATCTATCAATCTAGTGTATGGGTCCAACCCATACACACGAACAAAAACATATCTGGCACAGGTTTATTCTTATATAATTTTAGCAATATTTATCTATAGGAAATCTTCTTCCTACCATGTTTATCCACTTCTTCCTTTCCTTCTGCACATGTACTATTATGAGAGATTAATTTCAAAGACAAATAAATTAATTGACTCTTTGATTATTTTATTGTTGTGCATGGTCAATAAACAATAAATGAAATAACACTACATCATCTGGATCCAAGGAGGTCCATGATCACTTATTGCAATGGTCGCATTTTGTGCTTTGTCGGATGGGTTCGACTCCCATGATGTTCCAAATGTCAATTCAGAACTTTCATTGGTGGCGACAGCATGAATAGAGACCAAAGCTTTATGTGCACAATGTTCATTGCATCATCAACACACAGTTGCATTATATTGCATAATTTATGGTAATGATATATAATTTTTAATAAAAATGGTAGTTTGTTTCATTATCATAACTTGAAATTGGCTTTATCACAACTGGGTGTATACATCATTCCATTTACACAGTATGCATGTGCGTGTCCTTCGAATCTTTCTTCATCTGATGTCTATTGTATTTTCTTTATACGCCCTCCTGCCCTATGATAATCTGTAGTGAATTTGTATATTCTTGATTTTGAGAAAAGTAATCATTTTTTATATTTCTCTCCCCCCCCCCAACAGGAATAGGGGATACATCAGACCATGATGCCACTAAATTCTTGGCCTTACAATTGGCCTTGCAGACCTACAGAAACAGTTAAGGACCTGAGTGGTAGGAGCAATGTGCTTTTTTTTTAATGTGACTGCGTATTTTATAAATGATCGTGTGTAAACATAGAAACAGATTGGAAATTAAATAGCTTTTCATCTAATATATAACATTTCCTTTACTCGCACCACCTTTTTTTCCCTACAATGTACAATCTATAATTCATTACAAAGCACCAAATTCTTAAAAGCCCACACAGTGACACAACTGAGCTCTTGTGGCGCGATATTGTTAATAGAGGGTGATGTGTTTGGTGGTGGTTCTATATCAGGCCCAACCTCAAGATAGGTAAAACTTCTATAATCGGTATCTCACATGCGAGCGATAGTAGCGGCAATGTTTCATATAGGCATGTTTACACAAAATAAGCGGTATGTGCACATGTGTGTAAGCATTGTTTAAACTTTGTGTAGCTTCGGTCAAGTTTGTGAAGTTTGATCGAATTACCAGTCTGACAAGCGCACAATGTGTGTGACTGATGTGTACAGGTCAACAGGCCTTTCGCAAAGCCTGTACGCACCTCTACTCCCCATTGGTACTGACGATTGTGCACTTTCAATACTTCCTTCTCCCTTTCCTTTGTAGAGTCCACCTGTTTCCACAGAGGACCTCGATCTCATCCAACAACTCGCCTCTTTGACAGTTCCTGGAAGCTCATCGCCTTTTGAAATGCAGCTCCTTGGACCTCGGACCCATTACCAGATAAAGCCAGCTCCTCGACAGTTGATTCTGTGGCTACTGGATTAGAATCCCTGGTTAGAAACAAAAAGATATTGGAACAACAATTGCATATCTTGCTATTTGTTGAGTTCTACAAAAAACTGCTTAGATTCTAAGATGAAGTTAACAACAGTCTTTAAATAACTGATGGAGCTACCTTGTGGACATGAATGTAATATTTAAGGATATGTCATTAATCACAAGTAAATAGTCTCAACTTATGCTGTTGCCACCAATGAATGTTCTCATTTGATATTTGGAACATCATGGGAATCGAACCCATCCAACAAAGCACAAAATGTGACCATTGCAATACATGATTAAGACCAAACATGATACCTTCCTTGTATACAGATGCAATCAAAATAATGAACGTGCATATAAATGAGATTCCTTTATTGGTCATGTACAATAAACATGCAGTCATCTTAAGAATAATTATCAGTGTATGTATCCTGAATCATTTCAACATAATAATAAATTTGCAATGAGGGGGAGAGAAAAGCAGAACAGCATTAGCAAGGGTTTGATTGATGGATATGGAAAAAGATTGAGTGAGGTACGAAAGATTGATTTATAAATAAAAAGAAAGAGAGAGAAAATGAGGGAAGGAAAGAGTTTGAGAAGAATTTGATAGATCAGGAAAAATGAAAGAGTGAGGGTAAAATATTGCTTGCTTGATTGATTGATTGATTGATTGATAGATACACAAGAAAAAAACAAAGAGAAAGCAAAAAAGGGAATGAAGTAAAAGAGGTTGATTGATTGATTGATATATCAGAAGGAAAGAGTGAGGGTGATAGATTGGTTGACTGATAGATAGAAGAAAGAGAAAGATAGAAACGGAAGGACAGAAAGAAAATAGATTTATGCACACTATTAAGTTTGTGCGCGCAGACAGAAATGCTATTGAAACTGTGTAGGCTAAAAGATAAGGTGCAGATTGGTGAATTACTGCTACATAGTAGTACTCAGATCAGCATGCATACTGCATTGCAACACGGCTAGCTGCATGTGATCATGTACATGTGTGCAGGTTCATACCTTTTGCACTAGCTACGTAATACGTGTAATGTACACATGTTCATACTTCTTGCACTATGCAATATATGTAATACATGTACACATGTTAATAATACTTCTAGCACTAGCTATAATACATGTAATTCTACCAGTTCGAGTTCAGCTCCGGTCTCAAGTACTAGCAATAGTACTCAGATCAGCATATCGCACTACAACATAGCTAGCACTGAATGTAGGCAGGTACATGTACGCGTGTTCATACTTCTTGCACTAGCTAGCAAGGATAGATAAACGGTTAATCAGTCAAATCAGATACCGTAATTACATGCTGGGCTGACACGTATACTAACAGAGTTAAGATTAATAGATTAGAAAAAAGACAGAATTTTATTCACAGGTAGTTATACATGTGACAATTTTAAATCATTTGACAACTAACAGAAAATGACATTTCCAAATTGAACAATGGCGCAAGTGCCTACGGACTTTAACCCACACTTGATAATTGTGTGGCCAGTCTCGGCGGCCAGTATATCATGGGGATGTCTGTAGTTCTAACAAGCCGACAATTGTAAACAAAGTTACCAACATAAACACATACAATTTCTGTATCAAAATCCTAGCTTGTAGTGTACACCATTTGTTATTGTAACCTGTCTTACATCATAATTGTATGGCTTTTGAAACCTTCTGGATCTGGATGTTGTACAGTGCAGGACCTTTAGGTATAATGCACCGGATAAGGAGAGGGCGCGGATGAGTTTAGTCGAAACATAGGTGGCTTTCTTCAATCTTGGCTTTAACCACCTCTGGTGATGTACTCTTCACAACTTCGTTTGGGAGTTGATTCCAGGCCAGTGTCGTATTCACAAAAAATGAGTTTCTTAATTGCCTTTAAGAGCGAACATGAACAAAAAAGAACTCTTCATCTACATATTTGGGCTTTTACATTTCCCTGGATTTGGATTGGATTGTTGAATTACTAGTAGTACTCAGATCAGCATATATTGCATTGCAACATGGCTAGCTGCATGTGCACTGCCACTAGCTATGTAAACAATACATGATGTATGCAGGTTCATACTTCTTGCCCTAGCTACGTAATACCTGTTATTCTACATATGCTACGTAATACCTATAATTCTACATGCTACGTAATACGTGTAATTCTACATGCTGCGTAATACATGTAATTCTACATGCTGCGTAATACATGTAATTCTACATGCTACGTAATACATGTACGCATGTTGATACCTCTTTCACTAGCTACGTAAACCGTTTACGCAAGTTCATACTTCTGTCACTGTCTACGTACATGCATGCAGGTACACATGTTCATATACTTCATGCACTACCTACGTTGTACAGACTACGTAATAGGCCTACATGTATGCATGTTAATACTTCTTGCATCAGCTACGTAATAAGTATGTAATTCTACATGCTACGTTCTACGCATGTTTATACTAGCTATGTAATACATGTAATTCTACATGCTATTTAATACATGTAATACATTATCCCTGGGACTGCTCACTGCGTGAACGGGCTGGTCTCAGCATAAAGTAGACCGAAAAATCATTCTCTATAGGACGTTGGATCCGCTGAGATTGCATGCCATCTATGTCCAAAAATGTCATTTTGATTAAACTCGAATGAGACGGTTATTCCTGTCTAAGACTAAGTATAAAGTAGCACTAGCTACATGTACGTAAAAACTAATAGGAGAAGAATGCTGCGTAATACATGTAATTCTACATGCTGCGTAATACATGTAATTCTACATGCTGCGTAATACATGTAATTCTACATGCTACGTAATACGTGTAATTCTACATGCTACGTAATACGTGTAATTCTACATGCTGCGTAATACATGTAATTCTACATACTGCGTAATACATGTAATTCTACATGCTGCGTAATACATGTAATTCTACATGCTGCGTAATACATGTAATTCTACATGCTACGTAATACATGTACGCATGTTGATACCTCTTTCACTAGCTACGTAAACCGTTTACGCAAGTTCATACTTCTGTCACTGTCTACGTACATGCATGCAGGTACACATGTTCATATACTTCATGCACTACCTACGTTGTACAGACTACGTAATAGGCCTACATGTATGCATGTTAATACTTCTTGCATCAGCTACGTAATAAGTATGTAATTCTACATGCTACGTTCTACGCATGTTCATACTAGCTATGTAATAGTATACATGTAATTCTACATGCTATTTAATACATGTAATACATTATCCCTGGGACTGCTCACTGCGTGAACGGGCTGGTCTCAGCATAAGGTAGACCGAAAAATCATTCTCTATAGGACGTTGGATCCGCTGAGATTGCATGCCATCTATGTCCAAAAATGTCATTTTGATTAAACTCGAATGAGACGGTTATTCCTGTCTAAGACTAAGTATAAAGTAGCACTAGCTACATGTACGTAAAAACTAATAGGAGAAGAATGCTGCGTAATACATGTAATTCTACATGCTACGTAATACATGTAATTCTACATGCTGCGTAATACATGTAATTCTACATGCTACGTAATACGTGTAATTCTACATGCTACGTAATACGTGTAATTCTACATGCTGCGTAATACATGTAATTCTACATGCTGCGTAATACATGTAATTCTACATGCTGCGTAATACATGTAATTCTACATGCTACGTAATACGTGTAATTCTACATGCTACGTAATATGTGTAATTCTACATGCTGCGTAATACATGTAATTCTACATGCTGCGTAATACATGTAATTCTACATGCTACGTAATACATGTACGCATGTTGATACCTCTTTCACTAGCTACGTAAACCGTTTACGCAAGTTCATACTTCTGTCACTGTCTACGTACATGCATGCAGGTACACATGTTCATATACTTCATGCACTACCTACGTTGTACAGACTACGTAATAGGCCTACATGTATGCATGTTAATACTTCTTGCATCAGCTACGTAATAAGTATGTAATTCTACATGCTACGTTCTACGCATGTTCATACTAGCTCTGTAATACATGTAATTCTACATGCTATTTAATACATGTAATACATTATCCCTGGGACTGCTCACTGCGTGAACGGGCTGGTCTCAGCATAAAGTAGACCGAAAAATCATTCTCTATAGGACGTTGGATCCGCTGAGATTGCATGCCATCTATGTCCAAAAATGTCATTTTGATTAAACTCGAATGAGACGGTTATTCCTGTCTAAGACTAAGTATAAAGTAGCACTAGCTACATGTACGTAAAAACTAATAGGAGAAGAATGCTGCGTAATACATGTAATTCTACATGCTGCGTAATACATGTAATTCTACATGCTGCGTAATACATGTAATTCTACATGCTGCGTAATACATGTAATTCTACATGCTACGTAATACGTGTAATTCTACATGCTACGTAATATGTGTAATTCTACATGCTGCGTAATACATGTAATTCTACATGCTGCGTAATACATGTAATTCTACATGCTACGTAATACATGTACGCATGTTGATACCTCTTTCACTAGCTACGTAAACCGTTTACGCAAGTTCATACTTCTGTCACTGTCTACGTACATGCATGCAGGTACACATGTTCATATACTTCATGCACTACCTACGTTGTACAGACTACGTAATAGGCCTACATGTATGCATGTTAATACTTCTTGCATCAGCTACGTAATAAGTATGTAATTCTACATGCTACGTTCTACGCATGTTCATACTAGCTCTGTAATACATGTAATTCTACATGCTATTTAATACATGTAATACATTATCCCTGGGACTGCTCACTGCGTGAACGGGCTGGTCTCAGCATAAAGTAGACCGAAAAATCATTCTCTATAGGACGTTGGATCCGCTGAGATTGCATGCCATCTATGTCCAAAAATGTCATTTTGATTAAACTCGAATGAGACGGTTATTCCTGTCTAAGACTAAGTATAAAGTAGCACTAGCTACATGTACGTAAAAACTAATAGGAGAAGAACTTTTTTTGGACTTCTCTGATCTGCCTTGCCCTTGATCTCGATCCACTTTTTGCTTCCGGATCACAACACTACACAATTCCAGGTCATAATTGTACAGCGCAAAGGCTATTTGCCAATGAAAATACAAAAAGAAGAATTTAAGGGGAGTTCTAAACTATGATGAGTCATGGACAATGGCATACCCAACAACAATGAACTGATTTTGAGCTTATTTTGTTATTTTTGACTTCGTAGACATCTCCTAGCTCATGTGTCTGAAATTTTGTTTCCTATATTGTACATTCCTAATCCTATCGATCTTATACATGGCATTTCAATGCTCACAATAGAGGAGCTCACAAAAGAAAAGGGGGGCATTGAATTCTACAAGTCATTTCTAATAATGAACAATGACAACAACAACACAGTCACAGACCCATGTACTCACCCTTCTCCTCGTCACCACGCAATAACAATGTACCGTAGGCAGGCCAGGGGGAGTATAAAGAATACCTTGATTTAAGCTTTCAAATCAGCTTTCCTTTTTATGAAACCATGTCTTCCTTTCTCCTGGTAACATTCCACTATTCCTACATCGTATATATTTCCAACTATCAAGGAAATTGATAATTTTATCGTAAAACAACTGCAAACGGCGCGCCGATCCACTCGCCCGCACCCTCAGCCTCGCACGTCTTCAGTTCAGGCCGAGTCCAACTCAGTCCAAGCAATGCAAAGTGAAGTAGCTATTTAATTAAGCCAACGCAAAGCTAAGGCTACTACAAGATGCTATTTCTAATACGAGGGTTGGATGGATGACAGTAAATGTGATTGTTGTTCATCTTACCTCTTATTTGATATTTCGTACATTGGGGTACAGCTAGAACTGAAATGTAACGTCACAAGATCTAAGGCAGCTTGCTTTGTACGTTGTCATGGAGATAATTGGAGATCGAGAAGCAGACGACACTGAGCAAGGAGCAAATGCTTACAATCTCTGAAGCCTGGTGAATTATTTGATGAGCGACGAGAAATATGACTAACTGAAATTGTAAATCAATATCACTGATGAGTCAAGTTGATCTGCAGGTCATGTGCACAATTTATTTGAAAATGAAAAAGGATTATCTATTTGCCGTTTGACCGTTTTTTTGGAAAACCGCATTACTTGGGCGCATGAATCGCCCTATTTGTTATTATTTGAAGCGCCATCTATGTTGAAAATATGCCAATGCCGAGCTCAGGATGAAAAATGGATTTGTTTTGTCGCATTTTAAGAACAAAATTCATAAATTTATGTCAATCCAATGCCAGAAAAGTGTTAATTGATTATGACTCGATTGGAGTGGGGGTTATTTAGCTCCTGGTGAAGATCCAACCTAGAGTTAACATAAATTTTCCTACACCTACTGTTTGTGTACAAACATATGTAAATTCGGTCAGTAAGAGGTATAAATTAGTCATTTTTGACTACTAATATTTAATATTTCTAATGAACAAATGAAACCCAGAAGCATGAGAACATGTTAGAATATACTTACATGTTACAATTAAAAAAGTCCGGTCATCCAGCCATGATTATTATGGAAAATATGAGAGGTGAAAATATGGCCCAAATTGTGATTTTGGCCATTTTGGCCTTTTTCGACTATAAACATTGGTTATGGAAATTAGCAATAACTAATTAACTACTTTATTATATCTTTTAATTTTTACAGGACATCTTACTGATGAAATGCTTAACATAATGCAATTTTTCCCGAAATTTTTAGTGCCCTAGTTTTACTTTTAGGTTTTATGCGAGAAAAAAGTAGATAAGTGGTAATTGCATATTAAAGGTTTACTCCATTTTTTGGAGAAATTGATTTTCTTAACCCTGGAGGTGTTAATTAAGCTCTAAAACCAATAAAAGCTGGTGATTAGCCGCCGCAATCGATATCTAATCAAATCCTCAACTTAAGAAGTGATTTAGAAGTGCCTGAACCAGCAAAGGTACCCATGGGTCACTTTTTTTCATAAATGGTCATTTTTACACTCTTTACCATGAATTAATGAAAAATACCGTCCGATTTTTAGAAAGAGCATGACAATTGCTTGTACTTGCAAAAAAAAAATATTAAAATTTGACCTTTCAAAAAATATATAATCAACTTGGTTGTGAAAATTTCCTGGGTTTACTTCATGTACCCCAAATCGGCCATTTGGGTACCCCAAATGCGTTGTAGGGGTTAAGAAATTCGCCAAAAAAAGGAAATACATAAGATCGGCCAAATATACACATATTGATATAGACCAACTATCTGGTAATCCATCTGAAAAGAAAGAATTCTAAAATCAGTTAAAGTATCTGAAGAGAAGGCATTTGAAAAAAATTTGTCAAATCCCACAACCCTAATTAGGGTTAGGGTTAGGGTTAGGGTTAGGGTTAGGGTTAGGGTTAGGGTTAGGGTTAGGGTTAGGGTTAGGGTTAGGGTTAGGGTTAGGGTTAGGGTTGGGGTTGGGGTTGGGGTTGGGGTTAGGGTTAGGGTTGGGGTTAGGGTTAGGGTTAGGGTTAGGGTTAGGGTTAGGGTTAGGGTTAGGGTTAGGGTTAGGGTTAGGGTTAGGGTTAGGGTTAGGGTTAGGGTTAGGGTTAGGGTTAGGGTTAGGGTTAGGGTTAGGGTTAGGGTTAGGGTTATCATCCCGTACCTTTGGGCACCCGAGAATTGACCAAGTCTCCCCGAAATTTGACGCGGTTCCCCCAAATTGTACTTTGGTACCCGAAATATGACGTGACTCCCTGAAATTTGACTCTGGGTACCCGAGATTTTACCTCGGGTACCTCGAAATTAACTTCGGGTACCTCGAAATTAACTTTGGGTACATGAAATTTAACTTTGGGTACCTCAAATCAACCCTGTGTACCTCAAATTTAACGTTTGGGTACCTCAATTGCTTAGGTCATGTTTGACATGTTTTTTCTTTGCAATTAAACCTCATATAGTACAGTGAATGGGTAGGATGTCATCAATGGCTATATTTTTATCACCTTAGAGACATTCATGAAATGTTATAATTTTTTCTGAAAATTAAGCGACTTTCAAAGTGTGATGTTTTTATTTGTGAATTTTTGAACATTTTTGGTCATTTTCGAACTTTTTTGCCTCTCTTTGACAACATTTTTCTTTCAATTTATAATATCCTACACCTCAGGATTCAGGAATTGAGGTCTGAATTTATCTTTCTACGGATTTCTTAATTGCCAGCTCGACATTATTTTTTAAAGTAAAAATATCTGCAATTTTGTAAAGTTATGACAGAATTCTATTTAAAATGTTTTGGACTCTCGCACGGACTGATTGACCTTAGGTACCCGAGACCGTTAAGTTGCAACAACTGGAACTACTTCCATATGATTTGTGAATAACTTGTTATTAAGCCAAAGCTTTATCCGGCTGTGTGACGAAATCATCTTTTTTCTTGGTAATTGGAAATAATTGGCGAATACAAAGAAGGCTAGTTCAACTGAAGGCTTTCAAGATAAGGGAGACCATGTTTTATACAAAGGAAAGCTGTTTATGACGCTGAAATTAAGGTGTTCTTTTCATCAATCCTTTGGAATACTTCCTGCCCGCCAGACCTGGCGTGGCGAACGGTGAGTACATGTCTAAGTGGTACACCCACCCCATCATGTTTGCATGTTGCTCATTAGACATTTAGAATGACCCACATTATTTTTTGATCTTTTCTATTATTCACATTGACATGTCGTGTATAGGTAAAATAGAAATGTACAATGTAGGAACCAAAATTTCAGATGAAGGGAGAGTCTACAAAATGAAACAAATAAGCTCATAAGTGGTTAATTTCAGCACTTATTCACTGTGCATTTGGTATGAGACAATTTAGAATGCCCCAGCTTAAATTCTCACCGTTGTTTTTTTTTATTGGAAAAAAGCCACTGCGATATGTTCGGTGTAGTTGAGAATGATCATTGAACGTGTCGTCATGGTTCAATTGTCCGAACAATTTCGTTTGTAACAGTTGACGTCACAGTACGTACTGCAGCTGCTGTACTCTATGCATTTGCCACTTAGTATTGTATCAAATTTAGAATGCCCCCTTTTAATTTCTCACTGTTGCTTTTTTATCGGCAAATAGCCACTGCGATATGTTGGGTGTAGTTGAGAATAATCATTGAACGTGTCGTTACGGTTCAATTGTCCGAACAATTTTGTTTGTAACAGTTGACGTCACAGTACGTACATAGACTGCATGTACTATGCAGATGCCACTTAGTATTGTATCAAATTTAGAATGCCCCCTTTTAATTTCTCACTGTTGCTTTTTTATCGGCAAATAGCCGCTGCGATATGTTCGGTGTAGTTGAGAATGATCATTGAATGTGTCGTCATGGTTCAATTGTCCGAACAATTTCGTTTGTAACAGTTGACGTCACAGTGCGTACATATAGACTGCATGTTCTCTATGCATTTGCCACTAAGTATTGTATCAAATTTAGAATGCCCCCTTTTAATTTCTCACTGTTGCTTTTTTATCGGCAAATAGCCGCTGCGATATGTTCGGTGTAGTTGAGAATAATCATTGAACGTGTCGTTACGGTTGAAATGTCCTAACAATTTCGTTTGTAACAGTTGATGTTACAGTACGTACATATAGACTGCATATACTCTATGCATTTGCCACTTAGTACTGTACCAAATTTAGAATGCCCCCTGCTTTTTTATTGGCAAATAGCCGCTGCGATATGTACGGTGTAGTTGAGAATAATCATTGAACGTGTCCTTACGCATGATTCAATGAACCAAATCTCTCTCTCTCCTCAGATCAGTATCCTTTCATGCATCTTTCTCCTGATGTATCAATCAATCAATCAATCTATCCATCAATCATTCAATCAAATTAGTAAATTCTTTCACTCCTCCATGCCACCCCCCCCCCTCTCCTTCATTTCTTTCTCCTGATCTATTAATCTAAAGTATGGGTCCAACCCATACACGGGAACAAAAACATATCTAGCACAGGTTTATTCTTATATATTATAATTTTAGCAATATTAGGAAATCTTCTTCCCACCGTGTTTATCTACTTTCTCTAGCTATCCTTCTGCATGTGTACTATCATGAGAGATTAATTTCATAGAGAAATAAATTGATTGATTCTGTGATTATTTTATTGTTGTGCATGGTCAATAAACAATAAATGAAATAACACTACATCATCTGGATCCAAGGAGGTCCATGATCACTTATTGCAATGGTCGCATTTTGTGCTTTGTCGGATGGGTTCGATTCCCATGATGTTCCAAATGTCAATTCAGAACTTTCATTGGTGGCGACAGCATGAATAGAGACCAAAGCTTTATGTGCACAATGTTCATTGCATCATCAACACACAGTTGCATTATATTGCATAACTTATGGTAATGAAATATAATTTTGAATGAAAATGGTAGTTTGTTTCATCATCATAACTTGAAGTTGGCTTTGTCACAACTAGGGGTATACATCATTCTATTTACACAGTATGTGCGTGTCCTTCGAATCTTTCTTTATCTGATGTCTATTGTATTTTCGTTATTCGCCCCTTTTTTTTCCTGCCCTATGATAATCTGTAGTGAATTTGTATATTCTGGATTTTGAGAAAAGTAGTCATTTTTTTTCTGTATCTCTCTCTCCCCCAACAGGGAATAGGGGATACATCAGACCACGATGCCACTAGAATCTTGGCCTTACTACACAAAAAGTTTACGACCTGAGTGGTAGTAGCAATGTGCTTTTTTTTTAATGTGACTGTGTATTTTATAAATGATCGTTCGTAAACATAGAAACAGATGGGAATTAAAAAGCTCTTCATCTGATATATTACATTTCCTTTATTCGTACTACTTTTCTTCCCTACAATGTACAATCTATAATTAATATTTACAAAGTACCAAATTATTTAAGGCCCACACAGTGACACAACTGAGCTCTTGTGGCGCGACATTGTTTATAGAGTTCGGTGGTGGTTCTATATATATCAGCCCCAACCTCAAGATAGGTAAAACTTCTATAGTCGGTATGTCACATGGAGGTGGTAGAATATAATTATGTCCTGTCCATGCCTCCCCCCCCCCAACCCAAGGTATGTAGTTGGATGTTATAAGGCCGTCTCCCTCCCCCCCTCCCACCAAGGTAGGTAATAGAATATAAGAGCTGTTCTCGCCCCCCTTATAGGTATGTAGTATTTAAGCTGGTCATCACCCCACCCCCCCCCCGCCCCACAGAGGTAGATGAAAGGAGGTAAGAGCTGTCGATGCCCTTCCCCCTCCCCCACATCCCCTCCCCCTAGCTGCCCCAACCTCAAGATAGGTACGACTTCTATAGTCGGTATCTCACATGGAGGTGGTAGAATATAATTATGTCTCCCCCCCTCAAGGTAGATAATAGAATGTAAGAACTGTTCTTGCCCCTTAGTTATGTAGTATTTAAGCTGGTCATCCCCCCCCCCCCCAGGTAGGTGGAAGGAGGTAAGAGCTGTCCATGCCCTTCTCCCCCCCCCCCCCCCCCCCACCCCAGCAGTGCTAGGCTTACACTTCTGAATTCGTACACATGCAGTACAACTCTCGTTCATTTTGTAAACAGAATTTTCGAACATTTTTGCCTCTCTTTGACAACATTTTTCTTTCAATTTCTAATATGCTACGCCTCAGGATTCAGGAATTGAGGTCTGAATTTATCTTTCTACGGATTTCTGAATTGCCGGCTCGATATTATTTTTCAAAGTAAAAATATCTGCAATTTTGTAAAGTTATGACAGAATTCTATTCAGAATGTTTCGGACTCTCGCACGCGCACGGACTGATTGACCCCAGGCCACCCGAGACCGTGCGTGAAGTTGCGCAACTGGATACTTCCATATGTTTTGTGTATAGCCAAAAGCTTTATCCGGCTGTATGACGAAATCATCCTTTTTCTTGGTAATTGGAAATAATTGGCGAATTCATAGTAGACAAGTTCAGCTGAAGGCTTCCGAGATAAGAAAGACAAGGTTTTATACAAAGGAAAGCAGATTATGACGCTGAAATTAAGGTATTCTTTTCATCAATCCTTTGGAATACTTCCTGCCCGCCAGACCTGGCGTGGCGAACGGTGAGTACATGACTAAGTGGTACACCCACCCCATCATGTTTGCATGTTGCTCATTAGACATTTAGAATGACCCACATTATTTTTGATCTTTTCTATTATTCACATTGACATGTCGTGTATAGGTAAAATAGAAATGTACAATGTAGGAACCAAAATTTCAGATGAAGGGAGAGTCTACAAAATGAAACAAATAAGCTCAAAAGTGGTTAATTTCAGCACTTATTCACTGTGCATTTGGTATGAGACAATTTAGAATGCCCCCCCTTAAATTCTCACCGTTGTTTTTTTATTGGAAAAAAGCCACTGTGATATGTTCGGTGTAGTTGAGAATGATCGTTGAACGTGTCGTCATGGTTCAATTGTCCGAACAATTTCGTTTGTAACAGTTGACGTCACAGTACGTACTGCAGCTGCATGTACTCTATGCATTTGCCACTTAGTATTGTATCAAATTTAGAATGCCCCCTTTTAATTTCTCACTGTTGCTTTTTTATCGGCAAATAGCCGCTGCGATATGTTGGGTGTAGTTGAGAATAATCATTGAACGTGTCGTTACGGTTCAATTGTCCGAACAATTTTGTTTGTAACAGTTGACGTCACAGTACGTACATAGACTGCATGTACTATGCATTTGCCACTTAGTATTGTATCAAATTTAGAATGCCCCCTTTTAATTTCTCACTGTTGCTTTTTTATCGGCAAATAGCCGCTGCGATATGTTCGGTGTAGTTGAGAATGATCATTGAACGTGTCGTCATGGTTCAATTGTCCGAACAATTTCGTTTGTAACAGTTGACGTCACAGTGCGTACATATAGACTGCATGTTCTCTATGCATTTGCCACTAAGTATTGTATCAAATTTAGAATGCCCCCTTTTAATTTCTCACTGTTGCTTTTTTATCGGCAAATAGCCGCTGCGATATGTTCGGTGTAGTTCAGAATAATCATTGAACGTGTCGTTACGGTTGAAATGTCTGAACAATTTCGTTTTAACAGTTGACGTCACAGTACGTACATAGACTGCATGTACTCTATGCATTTGCCACTTAGTATTGTATCAAATTTAGAATGCCCCCTTTAAATTTCTCACTGTTGCTTTTTTATCGGCAAATAGCCGCTGCGATATGTTGGGTGTAGTTGAGAATAATCATTGAACGTGTCGTTACGGTTGAAATGTCTGAACAATTTCGTTTTAACAGTTGACGTCACAGTACGTACATAGACTGCATGTACTCTATGCATTTGCCACTTAGTATTGTATCAAATTTAGAATGCCCCCTTTTAATTTCTCACTGTTGCTTTTTTATCGGCAAATAGCCGCTGCGATATGTTGGGTGTAGTTGAGAATAATCATTGAACGTGTCGTTACGGTTGAAATGTCCTAACAATTTCGTTTGTAACAGTTGATGTGAGAAATATGGATGTCATGCGTGAGATCATGAGACAGACCCTTAATGTGCGAGTAAAAGTACATTCCCGTTCACGCTGTACACAGTACGAATCCCATCCACTTTAGGGGAATTCTTATTCACTGTGTACACAGTGTATTAAGCCACCATTCATTTCTAGCATGTAAGCGCTCCTGGAAAAAAACTATGAGGCAGGGTTAAGGTTAGGGTTAGGGTTTGAATTGATCTCTTTCTTTCCTCTTTCCCCTGCATGATCTGTCAATCAAGCAAATATCTCTCTGTACCCTCTCTAGCATCTTTCTCCTGATGTATCAATCAATCAATCAATCAATCAATCAATCAATCAATCGATTAGTCAGCTTTTTCACTCTCCCTCGCCCCCCCCCCCTTTCCTTCATTTCTTTCTCCTGATCTATCAATCTCGTGTATGGGTCCAACCCATACACAGGAACAAAAACATATATGGCACAGGTTTATTCTTATATAATTTTAGCAATATTTCTCATGAATTGATCTCTTTCTTTCCTCTTTCTCCTACATGATTTAATCAACGAAATCTCTTTCTCTCCTCAGATCAGTATCCTTTCCTGCATCTTTCTCCTGATGTATCAATCAATCAATCAATGAATCAATCGATTAGTCAACTTTTTCACTCTCCCTCGCCCCCCCCCCCCTTTCGTTCATTTCTTTCTCCTGATATATCAATCTAGTGTATGGGTCCGTCCAACCCATACACAGGACCAAAAACATATCTGGCACAGGTTTATTTTTATAAGATTTTAGCAATATTAGTCAATCTTATAATTTTATCCACCTAGGTTGTTTATTTTTGTCTTTACTTCTGCACATGTTTTATTTGAAGAAATTAATTTCTTAGACAAGTTCATTGATTGAGAGACTGCGGGTATGTAGGTAGTAGGATGTAAGAGCTGTCAATGCCCCCCCCCCCCCACCAAAGGAGGTGATGGGAAATAATGAAGAGCTGTTCATGCTCCCCCCCCCCAACCAAAGGAGGTGATAGAAAATAATGAAGAGCTGTTCATGCCCCCGTCCTGTCCAAGAGAGGTGGTAGGATGTAAGTTAAGAGCTGTCCATCCCCACCCCCACCCCCTCCCCTAGGTATGTAGGATGATGTAAAACCTGGTCATGCCCCCCCCCCCTCCACCAACGTGGGTGGAAGGAGGTACGAGCTGTCCAGTCCTTTCCCCTTCTCCCCGCCCCCCCCCCCCAGCCCCAACCTCAAGATAGGTATAGTCAGTATCTCACATGGAGGTGGTAGAATATAATTAAGTCCTGTCCATGTCCACTCCTCCCCCCAAGGTATGTTAGTTTGATGTTAAAGCTGTTAATGTCCCCCCCCCCCACCCAAAGAATCCAATAGAATATAAGAGCTGTTCTTGCCCCCCCCCCTCAGGTATGTAGTATTTAAGCTGGTCATCCCCCCTCCCCCCCCCCCCCCACTGACGTAGGTGGATGGAGGTGAGAGCTATCCATGCCCTTCCCCCTCCCTCCACCCCCCCCCCCCCATGCCATTGCTAGGGTTACAAATGTATGGGCAAGCAAATTATGCTTTGCTTTGTGAAAATTGCTATTCACTTTCTACAGGGGATAAACACAGTAAAACGCTCATTCATTTGGTACCCAGTAGAAACCCCTTTCACTGTGCACACACAAGGAATTCCTTTCATTGTGCACATTCTGGGCCAGCTAACTTCACTCACTCTTTACACTTCTCTATGGTGGTGAATT
>CAVLGW020000070.1:0-51986 GCA_963669155.1 Arbacia lixula
CATTTGATACATGAATGAACATAGCAATCATACGTTTGTCATATATATGATTACAGAACATAACTTAAGATCAATCAATACCTTGGAAAATGAAACATTCCGATTCGTTTAAGTATGTAAGAAGGCAAAATTCATATAAGGTTTCGCTTCTGGTGGATTCACCTCGAAATATATATACATTTAAAATCATTACAATTACAGGGTTGTGCCTAATAAACGACACACCAGACTGGTGCCTACAAAATAATTCCTATCAAGTAATATCTTAATTTTGTATAGGATATGATATGAGATAAATATCATTATATAGGACTATCAAATAATGTTGAATCATTGGAAGAACACGGCACATTGTGTATTTACTCTACAATCGTGTGATGTTTCATTACAATTTCAACTTCTACATTCCATTATCGGACCGATTTTCACAAAATAATGTCAGTTGACAGTGTAAACAATATGTTTTGTTTTCTATATTTTCTGAATAACTGTACGTAATCGATTAATGTTATGAAAGTTCGACCGTAACAGTGTTACTTTCAGATTTACTCCATACATTTACTTGCACAAGAAATATATTCTAAACAATTTAGTTTTAAAAATGCCTGCTTTCAAATCTTCCAAAATATCATTTCTAAATCTAATGAAAACTAATAACAAAATATGCATGTATTGATTATACGACAGCATTTCACAAGTGGTAAAAAGTATTGTGATGAAGTCAAAGTTTGTCTTGTAGGTAAACGTTTCTAACATTAATCATGTGTATTGAAGTTGTTAACGATGTGCATTATGTAACACAAACAAACATTAGAGAGGAAGTGTACCTTGCAGGCGATGCCTTAAAAATGAGCCAAAAATTCACAGAAACAGACAAGTGCCCATATTGCCTACATTGTGGTCATTGTGGGGGTAATCACGTGGTTCCGTATGCGCCATTGCTGTGATGTTGCACTAGAAATAAACACAGTTCAAATACGTCATGTATGAATACTTAGTATGGTATAATCGTGTGCTACGCCATGTGGATGAAGTGTCGTTGTCTATGAAAGGTAGTTTGGCTTCTATTTTTTTTTTTTATAATAATTTAGCATTTGGCGCTCATCACTTTGTGGAATTAATATTTTGTTTCAAAATATTTTTCAAAATACATGAAGTCAATTAATGTATGATTACAAACAAAGAAATGCATTATTCGTTAGCAATCACTAGGACATATTGAGGTTATGGAAGCGACATCTGGTTTCCCAATTGCGATGTATTATGGGTGTCTGCTCTCATACCACTTTAGATATTACAAAATAGTCCTAACTTTAAAAAAATCAAGGGGGTGGGGTTACCGATTTTATCATAATCGGAATCCAATCTTTTGTCTTTTAGTAAGTAAATAAAACCGTTTGGCTTGAAATGGTGCGACAAAAAATAGTCTCCAGTAATTTGAGAATATTTTGAGCTATAGCTCTGGCATTATTCAATTTCTTGTGCGTTTAGATCATTCCTGGAATAATGATAATAATAATAATAATAATAATAATAATAATAATAATAATAATAATAATAATAATAATATTCAATTCTTAGAGACGCATAATACCATTCAAATAGTCTCTATGCGTGTGAAAGTAAAAATTGATTATCTGAGAATTTAAAAATAACTAATAGTTATCAAACAGATGCGTCTTTAGTATTGATTTGAATTGATCGAAGTCTGTCAATGATCTAATGCTTTGGGGGAGGTTATTCCATAATGTGGGTGCCGTATTTGCCAAATACTGATGAGGACAATTACTGATGAGGACAAGTTTCACGCACACGTGGCCTCTCAGAATTATTTTATGGTGTGGAAGAAGACGATTCTGTAGAGATAGACGTTTCTGTATTGTGAGTTCTGTGGACTAATAATTGTGGACCAATCAGAATTAAACGGCACTTGAAATTAAATTTTATTCAAGGAAAGCAAGACAGGTATATTATTTCTTTGTTTCTATGAATGTTTTGTGTATGTTTTGTTCTCATTATCCATAGCGCATAAGGAAGAGTCGCCCCATGGTGCACCGCGCGGTCACATTTAGATTATATTTGCAGTCATGTCTTGACCGGTCTATAGTGTATGAGATCGGAAGGGGACACGACTTCCCCCCCCCCCCAAAAAAAAAAAAAAAAAAAAAAAAATGTTACTGCGCGGTGGATTATGGGGCGACTTTCCCCAAATGTGTATGTATTCCATGTCAGACGAAGCACCCACAACCCCTCCCACCCCGCATTGTGGTGTAACATAAAGGAAGCACCATTACGATACAGACATGGCAGGCGAAACCCTTCTCTATCGCCCCTAACGCACACACACACACACACACACACACACACATACACACAAACTAATACACACACTTTTGGTATGGACTTAATGAAATGAGTGAAAGACGTGAAAGATACAGATATAGACAGAACTATACAGACGTGGCATACACACCTCAAATATCCACCCACAATCGATGAATGGTTTTATAGTCAAAATGGTTTGCTCAAACGATATTGCTATATTATTTTTGTCTCACTGTTATTCAAACCTATTTTCACCGATGAATGAATTTCTACAGCGAGGGAGATTTTTGAGGGTATGCTGGTAAGTTCTAGATAGATACAAGACAAGCCATCCCTTCATTGTAAATGTATTAAACTAAGTGAGGTGTTATGAAGTTCACTTTCTCGACATTATATGTATTTACATCTGTATTGATTGAGAATGAGATTGATATGTTGAGAATATTATAAATCAGCAAAGACCTCTCGCTTTGTGGAGTTCTCTTGAAAATCAACACAAACATAGCTGACAATAATGTCTTTATCAGGCTAATAGCACACATGTATATATATATATAAAATAAAGTTAAAGGAGACTACACATAGTACAATGGCGGATATGCCAAGCAATTTTCAATACAAAAGACTTATACTGCTAAAGATTTTGTAGATGGTATTCACCTTGTATTCAATGTACTTAGTTCCATTACAATAAAGCTCTGTAATCTCAGATCTTTCGTATTGGTCTTCGTTATCTAGTAGAAAAAATAAAGCAACTTCATGGGGGCATGGCAATATTGCAATACACAGCGTTAGCTTAGATTGAAATCAACGAATGTAAAGTATTCTATTAAATGAAGGCAATGTTTGCCAACATAATAGAATATGTATTGATTATCTGAAGATTTGCGTTCATGTACCTCCTTATTGAAGAACAATCGTTGTCACAGTCTGTTAAACGCCGTCTATACCACCTTAAACTACCGACCGAGTGTAAGTAAAACAATGCAACAGGTGTATTGAATGCCCTTGACGTATCAGAATGTATAACAACTTTACGGGAAAAAAATGTAAGCACAACCTCTGCACGGATAATGTTATATTGATATGCAGGGGAAATTTAATGCTCTCACATACCAACTAAAACGCATGCTACATATTACATTTCCGAATAAGAAGATTCTTTGTGAATAAGAATGATGCAACTCTTTTCTTATGAGTTACGGCGAATTTTGAACTGTAATGTTTGAATATTAATCAACATTGCAGAACTTGCCGTCAGAGAATTGGGTGTACACTTCAACATGGTACACTGAACTATGAGCTTACTTTGAAACGGATGGGGAGGGGGTGCAAGCACGAGCTTCTTGTCAACAATACTTCTGCGGTGGAAAAGAATCTTCGTACCTTATCTGAAACCTTAAAAGATAAATAGAAAACCTTATCGATTTGCTCTTCGGTTTACCATGTTTACGAGGTGTGCTATTTGTGTTGGACCAAAATTATTTGGACCTGAGACGTGCTATTCTATGTTTAGGATTTTTATATAGCCTCATAATAATTATTTATATTCATCCAGCGATTTTATGACAGCTAAGCAAATTATAATCTTCCGTAACAGTAGGATTTATTGAGGGGCCACGTTAATGACATCATAAATCACATAGATGACATCCAACACAGTTTAAGCGTACCTAATATTTGAAGACCCATGACTGTCCCTTTACTTATGACATTGACAAGCTAACATACGTACTACTCGATTACTCATGCTCAATTTGACACCACCATTGCACTTAACATAAGATTGCATCTTATCAACAGAAAGTTAAGTTCATTTCGCCCTGCACGTCATCACATCAAGGCGAATCACCAGAAGCGACGCATACTAGTATGGTAGGCCTTCACACAGGCGGGTAAAAAGGTAAGTATTGGAGTGATTGGCAAGTGGGTAGTGCGGATGGTGTGTGGTGCGGGGACAATTTTGTATCAATTGGTAATGAAGAAATCATTAGGGTGCAAGATAATGTCACATCATTCTGATATAAAACAAAACAGATGCTCGTAATACACACCCGACTGCGATATGTTCAACCTGTTACCTAATAAGTATACGGAAATTTGGACATTTTCAAAGCAGTAACGCGCGAACCATGATGCAGCATGGTCATGACGTTGAAGTAGAGCGTTAACAAGAAAATCAAGAAAATGAGATAAGTATGTTTATGAGAGAGGTAGAAGTGAGGTTTCGGTATACCGGGAATGATAGTGTCGATTTGTAGGGATGCATGTACAGCCGGGTGCAGGGGTGTGTCTGTGTGTGTGTTTTTTTTTTTTTCAGGCAATGTATGTTTTAAGTATCATGATGAGAACGTGATAGCATGGTTAGGAAGTATGGGATAGTTGTCTCTAATTTTAAAAAGTGTGTTTTCCTTAAAAGGATTGTTGGGTTGTTGATTTGGAAAATATGTAAAAACAGCTGCTCAGAGAGCGAGTGACAAGGAGAGAAAATATGAAGTACAGAAAAGATATTTAAGTGGTGAGAAGGAGAGCATTTAATCAACCGGTAAAGCTCTGAAAAGATTGCTGGCCGACGTGTCGATCTGATTGACCGAAGACTACACGCACGGCGACCCATAATAACTGATCGGATACATGGTGTACGTAAGCGTATTATACCCATTACATAACATATTTACTACAAAATACACACAATTACTCACAAGTGCAAATGTACTTCAATATTCAATGGGATTTAGAAAGGATACAACAATAATGACATTACAGATCTTGCGCCAAACAAATTAGATCCGCCAGTTTTCTAGCATATACATTTCAACTTGTTATGAATTCTAGTGCCGCATGTTGTGTGGTTGTTCGCATTCAAGGAGCGTCCGGAAATAGATACTATTCACATGTAGTATCGTTGGAGTATGCCGAACGTTTTCCACTACGTCTGTTGATGTCACCTATATAAACACAACAAAAAAGTAAGTCCCCCCTAAGCAAAACAGCATAACTTTTTATTGAAGAGGTTTTGAGCAACATAACTTGGCTGGATTGTTTCTTTACCTATTGACTAACTTCCGTGTGAAAATCACATTAATCTACTCAGTCAAGCATGAGTGGGCACACATTAAAGTCAAAATTGTCACTTTTCAAAAGTCACAAGGGAAATTTTTGGATTCTGTCATATAGATTTTTAATCAATTCATTTCCTTTCATTGTTCATCATCCATCTTTTGACACACGAACACTTATCCCGACACTTAATCTATTGTTCTGGTTGAGTGAGCACCTCTTGAGTTTAAAAATTGTGAAAACCTTTTTTTTGTGAAAAAAAATAAAACTCTGGATATTTTGACAAAGATGTAATATGACCTGTGATATGAACACAAGAAATCATTTTCGTGTCATGGTCGAGTAAATACACTTTGAAAACAAAATGCCAAAATGTACTGTTAAAACAGCATAAAAGTTAGCCAATGAGTGTATCAACACCCCTGCCAAATTATTTTGTCCATAACCGCCTGGTTAAAAAGTTATGCGCTTCAGGAAAAGGGGGGACTTACTTTTTTCTTGTGTTTATATTCTTCAGTGTGCACGTGGGTGTGGGGTGTGAGTGTGTGCATGCGCGCATTCATTTGTCTGAGATGGGAGCAAACCTTCATGACTGGATATTTGTATCAATGTGGTTAACCCTTGGTGTGCCACACAATCTGATACTCTATCAGTGTCCATGGAATTTGTGTGTATCATTTGTGTAAAAATGCATCAATTGCATCGGAATAGCTTGTTTTTATTACCCCTGTAATCATAAATCTACAAAATAACACATTTCTGCATGCCATAATGTGTGCCACGGAAGAGTTAAAGATATTCCCATGTGTGATATTCTCCACGAAATATGACTCCAATTCATTTTTTTTATTACGAAAGCGCAATAAATCTAATGATAAACTTGTACCCCATTATTTATATTTATTCGGTCACGTGACGATTTAGTAAGGCTTCAAGTAGTATTTCATTTTATACAAACTACTAGATACAGAGCCTTGATAATCAAATATTCGTTTTACGATGTTTTGTGGTTGATGTGCGTTTGCTCGGTAAATATCAAACGCTAGTGACAATAAAGAAGACCAACAAGTAGAAATCAAGAAGTTGTAAAAATATCCATGTAGACAACGCGCAATGCACTTCTTTTATACAGCTTAATTTCTGTTAAGACGGTTTCATTTATGACTTTACTGTATTAATAGGAATCACGATGGTGAATTTGTTAATCAACACGCTTCTCATCAGGTCCAACAAAGACATTAAAATACACTTCACCAGTCAAATGTTCATAGTATATTATGCAATTAGAATCTTAATGTAAGGAGAGTAAGAATCAAAAAGAAAAGCAATCTTGTTTCGCATTATCAAGAACCAGGAGTGTTAAAATGAATATAAAGTGTCACCTAATCTTTTATTGCATATCGTTTATAGTACACCTCGCGTTTTCTAAGATCGGTGTAATATTGATGAAATATAGAAATACAATATGGTTTTGAGGGTGATGACTGGTGCATCAAGAAAATATCCAGATAAATTGATTTTTTTTCTTTACAACAAAGGAATATATCATATCATAGAAAACTGTACTTGGATGCACGTTACATATGATGTATGTAATTATATTCAGGTAAGTAAATTGAATGCATGTTACATCACATGAGGACGAGTGTGATATTCATATTTTTTTTTCAAATCATTTTTATTGAAATATTCTCGAGATATGAGCAATAACAATCTTAATGAACGCACAAGACAATTTGCATGTATATACGATTTTAAAATGAATTAATAACACTCCATCTGTCTGTAGAGCATTTTCGGGTATAAATGTTCTTTTAAATATCTTTATAATATTAAATCATTATTTTTAAAAATTCAAAAGCAATAATAGGTTGTTTCATATTTAGTGGTAAAGATATATTTTGCATACAAAATAAGGAAATTGAATTTACTATGCTCCCGTGTTAAAAAACAAACATCAAATCTGTCTTATTCAATACAATATTGTCGTCTATAAGAGTTGATTTTAATGTTACATGACACTACCAAAATAAATGTAGAATTGTTTCAACAGAAATTGAGCAAAGCGTACACATGTCAGTATCTGATCGACCAATTGTAAAGAGATATTTATTTACACCAAGTAAACGATGAAGTAGTTTTTACTGAAAATAATGTAAATCTGTGGAAAGGCATGATCTAATTGGAACCATGTAAATTTGGTTCCAATTAAAAGAAATGTGTTCAATTATAGTGACCCCTTTGAATAATTTATCCACAGTTAACTGGTGAGTGTAATTGCACACTTTATGTACTTTTCCTAAATTGGATAATAGCCCTTCTTTAGTGAGACATTTTCAAAGCAGTAACGCGCGAACCATGATGCAGCATGGTCATGACTTTGAAGTAGAGCGTAAAAAAAAAGAATGAAGAAAAAGAGATATTTTTTTTTTTTTTTTAGAGAGGTAGAGGTGACGTTTCGATATACCGGGAATGATAGTGCCGATTTGTGATGCTGAATGTACAGTGCAGGGGTGTGTGTGTGTGTGTGTGTGTGTGTTATTGTGTTTTTGCATGCAATGTCTGTTTTAAGGTATCATGGTGAGAACGTGATAGCCTGGTGAGGAATTATGCGACAATTTTCTTTAATTTTAAAACGTGTGTTTTTCTTCAAAGGATTGTTGGGTTATTAATTTGGAAAATATGTAAAAACAGCTGCTCAGAGAGCGAGTGACAAGGAGAGAACGTATGAAGTACAGAAAAAGATATTTCAGTGGTGAGGAGCAAAGCCTTTTTACCAACAGGTTAAGCTCTGAACAGAAGTGCTGGCTGACGTGTTGATCTGATTGACAGATGGATACACGCACTTTGACCCGTAATGACTCATCGGATACATGATGTATGTAAGCGAATTATAGGGCCTACGCATTGCATAACATGCTTACTACAAAATACACACAATTACTCACAAGTGCAAATGTACCTCAATATTCAATGGGATTTAGAAAGTATACTACTTTATGGCATTACAGATCTTGCGCCAAATTAGATCCGACAGTTTTTCACCGTATACATTTCAACTTATTATGAATTCTAACTTGTAAGTTCTTATCGAGTGCCGATGGTCTTTCGCATTCAAGGAGCGTCTGGAAACAAATACTATTCACATGTGGTATCTTTGGAGTATGCCGACCACTTTCCACTGGGTATGTTGAGGTCACCTATATTATATGTTCGTCAGTGTGCACGTGGGTGTGGGGTGTGAGTGTGTGCACGCGCACATTCATTTTTCTGAGATGGGAGCAAACCTTCATGACTGGACATTTCTATTAATGTCGTTAACCTTTAATATACCACACAATATGATACTCTATCAATGCCCATTGGACTTGTGTGTAAGCATACATGCATCGGAATAGCTATCTTTTCTTACCTCTTTAATCATAAATCTACAAAGTACCGCGTTTACGCATGTCATAATATGTGCCATGGAATATTTAAAGATATTCCTATATGTAATATTCTCCACCAAATTTTACTGCAATTAATGTTTTTATTACAAAAACGCAATCAAGTTAATGATAAACCTGTACCCCATTATTTCTATTTATTCGGTCACGTGAAGATTTATTAGATGATAAGCACTTTAAGTAGTATTTTATTGTATATGATTTAGTTGTAGCAGACTGCTCGGTACAGAGCGTTGATAATAAAATATTCATTTTACGATGTTTTGTGGTTGATGTGCGTTTGCTTGGTAAATATCAAACGCGTGTTACAATAAAGAAGACCAACAAGTAGAAATCAAGAAGTTGTAAAAATATCCGTGTAGACAACGCGCAGTGCACTTCTTTTATGCAGATTGATTTCTGTTGAGACGGTTTAATTTATGACTTAACTGTATTAATAGCAATCACGATCATCCGTGAGGCTTGTACCGCTGTCCTGGACAGGGCTCTCTGGATACAATATACACAATGGTACTCACCCGCAATGTGGAGGGCGGTATTCGATCCTTCAAATTTGCAAGATTATTTCGTGTATTGAAATAATATATGCACGTTTGTGAGTTTCCCTTCACTTGACATACAGTAAATCATATTCTGTGAACTCTATTGTAGCAATTATTATTGTTTGTAATGATTATCATGCTATTTTGGTGGGGGAGATGGGGTTGAGGCTAACTAAATATTTTTTTATCCAGAGTGATTATACTATATTATGATGTTCATTCTACACGAGATACAGTTATATGACTGACAAGTACCAAAGACTTCGATACGTAGAAAATTATCGCCTTACATACGTACATTAGCATGCTTCTGAAGTGGTGTATTTGTTGATCTACGCGCTTCTCATCAGGTCCAACAAAGACATTTAAATACACCGCACCAGTCAAATGTTCATAGCATATTATGGAATAAGAAGTATAGTGTAAAGACAGTAAGAATAAAAAAGAAAAACAATCTAATTTTGCATTATCAAGAAGCAGGAGGGTTAAAGTGAATATAATATAAGTGTCCCCAAATACTGTATTGCATAAAAACAGGAAATATCTCTTATTCATCTAACATCCTAATATTTAATGTTGAGTGAAAAAAATGTAAACGAAACCAACGAACAGAATGACACAAACTCAAGAACATTTTATTTTACATTTCCTGTCATATAGATGCGAGAAGGTATGGTTTGGGGATACTGTATATACATCTAAAGGACTGTTGATATCAGAACCACTGTGGGGTCCCAACTGCGGTGTTCCCAAGGCAATGCAATATGACAATGCATAACATGTCGTATCTCAGGGCATTCTCACCCTAACCCTGAACCTAAACGTTATTTGTAGTTCACGTTAAAGTCGGTATCGCAGCGTTTGCTGGTGCTTGAATGTGATGCATGTTTGCAGTGGTTTCCTCGAACCCAAGATTCTGACATTACCGACACCGCAGTGGTGTATACTGCCTATGAACTATTGGTAAGGAGATACACTGTTTGATACAGGGCAACAACAATACAAATGTGTATGTTTAAAACGTCATGATCACTATATAAGATGGGAAACATCGTGACGTCGCTGTCAAGGGAAGTGGCGGTTCAACCGTCCTAAATAATAGAAATATCGTTATACTGACTTCTCGGGAGCTCTATGGTGGTCTAAAATAATCTAGATTTTAAATGTTATTAATCGGATTTATAGCAAGATTCAAATGTATTAGATCAGAAGTGTGTGCATTGTGTGAGTGTCTACATGAAACCTCTTTGTCCAGGTCATGCAACCTATGTACTCAGTGGTAATAGCGTGAAATCTACATCTGGCTCAGACACTTGCCAAATATTACGTGGTATATTATATGAAATACATTTCAGCATTTTTAGATCACTGTGGTGATGATAAAGTACATTGAAAACTTGAAAATATGATTTGCTCTTATCGTCATATTCTCTGCTATTGTAGCCTAAGTACTAGGCTGTGAGGTGCGTGGACACAACCCAGTATGATAAAAAAAAAATGTATGGCAACAAATGAGAAAAGCTTAGCTTGCAGGCATCACCATTTCGGTGCATGCAATGCAATACGATCGCGCATTACATTTCCTGTATCACCCTATAACCCTGAACATAATCGTGATTTGTAGGTCACGCTCAAATCGGTATCACAGCGTTTGCTGGTGCTTGAACTTAGTGCATGTTTGCAGTGGTTTCCTTCAAGGCAAGATTGTGACATTGACACCGCAGTGGTGTATACTTCCTATCAACTATTGATAGGAGGTACACCGTTTGACACAGGGCAACGTGAATTAATCACGAGATGTTTATGAGCGTTACCTAGGTGAGCACAAGTTGAATCGAATTGGACCGAGTTGCAGCGAGTTGAAGCGAGTTGCACCGCGATGACGATCATGACAATGTAACTTACGCTGTTATCGGTGCAATGTCATAAAGGGAAATTCCACCCGACGTTAAATCGGTTTCAACAAAATCAGAAACATAAAGAAATATATCAGCGAAAGGTTGACGATAATCGGTTAATGGACAAGAAAGTTATGATCTTTGAAAATTTTGTGACGTCATGTGCGAGGTGTTCCCCCATGTGTGTTGCATGAAGCAATAAATTGTTCTTTTTCTTTTCTTGATGGAATATTTGTTTTTCACATGTGTATAAAACGCTTGTCTAATGATGTGTCAAATGCCAAGGTAATATTTGACAGGATGCACGTCTTTTAAGGAAAACAAAATAGTACACAACATATGTGAGAGCATCTCCCACGTGACGTCACAAAATCAGAACTTTAAAACAAATCATAGCCTTATTATCCTCTATCTTTTATGTTTTTTTTTTTCCTTTTGTTAAAGCCAACTTAACTTCAGGGAGGATTTTCCTCCCGATGAAAGAACAGATTATGTGAATTTCTGTGAATGACTTCCAGC
Organism: Arbacia lixula; assembly: GCA_963669155.1. NCBI lineage: Eukaryota > Metazoa > Echinodermata > Echinoidea > Arbacioida > Arbaciidae > Arbacia > Arbacia lixula. The sequence continues at coordinate 11,794 of CAVLGW020000070.1, forward strand.
ATTAGTTTCATACATCAAGTGTATGCTGACATTAACACATATCTTGGTCAGCTTGGAATGAATGCATAATGCGTGCAGATTTACGCCACGGTGCACCGAGTTGCACTAAAGCGTTCCGAGTCACCGACCGACAAACCAATGCCAAATATTGTTAGAGGTGCCCTGCATGATCAACCTTGGACGTATCAAAGGAGGATGTTTGCCCTTCCCCTTTAATCAGAATAGGTATAGGTCCGATGTATGCACAGTGGTGAACTCGACAAAGTGCGTTAGAAGGCATATCCACGATGTACCTTGGCTGTGGGTTTGTTCGTTGCTCTTCCAAACGCTCGGGTTGATTAGACTGCATCGTATTGGTTATTCTGCATGAGAATTATAAATTAACCAGGTTAATATTGACTCGGCAAGTATCCTTGACTCGGCTAGTGTAATATGAAGACCATACTTGATTAACATAAAGATATTTTCCCAGTCCTGATGCCGTGTATCTGATTTATCATCTAGTTTGTCAACAAATCCAATAAAGACAGACATTATATCCGTCACGTGTTGCTGCTAGAATATGTATAGGACTGTACAGATTTAGTTTGAATCAGAATCGTGATAATCCAAAAAATGACATTTTATTATTATATAAGACAATGGCTTAAGTAAATTTGTGTGGTCGTTACTTTCACAAATGGTTGACAACGGATAAAGATCATGCTAGTCTGATTTGGGAAAACAAATTTGAGAACAACGCTCTTTCGCCCAATTCCCCCACGATGGATCAAAATGGATGTAGATATTCTAGACTAAATGGCAATAGAAAATTAATGTTTACCTTGCTTCACTCATGACAACGTGAAACCATTGCGCAAATACTTCATATCTGCGGTGCGATTTATTGATACCTTCATTAATAATTGATACTAAGATAAGATGGAACATCCCATTCTGCCGATTCTACTAGAGCTGATTGAAGGCGTTACAGTGATTGACGGCACACACCACGTGATATGCTAGATCCGTCATACCTCTTCAAGAGTGAGACATTTTTCGATATACTTGTTTGTATTTCGCTGCTACTTTTGACAAATTAGATATCTGACCATTTGATTCAAGCTTTGCGAGAAAGAGGAAGCCATTGTTGATGAACTGCGAGTGTTTACAAGGCGAAAGAAGAGTCACGGCTGTGGTTTTTAGAGTTTTTTCTGTGCAAGATTTAACAACGAAATATGGTGGGAGAAATATCATTGTCTTGTACACATAAACGCTAGTCAGGTGAGTTTATGCATGTTAAGTCAAATAAAGACATATGTACCGATATACATATATATATATATATATATATATATATATATATATATATATATATATATTACAGAAAAAGATGGCAGCAGGGAGATAGAAGGAGATATAAAGAGTGGGCGAGTGACAAACAGAACATTAGTGTTTAAGGGGATTGAAGGGGAGGGGGAGGGGTTGAAGGGAGATAGCGGGAAGAGAACAGGCGAATGAATGCCACGATTGAAACAAATATTTAAATATACAAACTTTGTTTGTTTTTATTGCGAGCTCCGTGAACATCTTTATGTACACGGTATTTTATTACGCGGACAAATTCAGAAGAGACCCTTTGAAATTGTGTCCACATCGCAAAATAACATGTTCATAATGCATGATATTTCCAAATGTTTATTTTCATTTCTATCTTTGTTTTCTTCCAGATCGTCTTTCTTACTGTTCTCTTTCATGTGCATATTTTCTTCTGGTTGTTTCGTCATGCTTGTCCTTCTGCTGTGATTATTCCTAATACTATCGATATATGTTACTACTACTACTACTACTACTACCACTACTCTTAAGACTTCTAAAACTAGTACAGAATGACAAGAGAACCTCCCAAGTTTAATTCATCCGGCATGTGGCATGGTTTTACTGCTACGCTTCCAACATGCATCTTCTCGCTCGCGATCGCAGGGCTAGGGGTATAGACTACAACATTTAAACGTAGCATACAGTAATATTTCAAAATCGCATCTCTCCAAATTTTCTTCTTCCCACTATTTACAATGATTCCCAAAACCGCGCATCGGGTTTTTTCCCCACTAAATCTTTTTAAATCACGCTGCCTCTGCCAATAGCGTCCTAAATTACTTGTGGAAATTGGTGTCTTAGAATTAGTGATCATATCTTTATTCATTATTAATTTATTAATTCCTTTTTTGCTTTAAAGATACAGGATAGGTCGTTCAGTTGAGAAACTGCTTTACAACGACGCCCTATATAAATATAATTACAATATAAGTAAAGGCAGAATGAATACATTCAATAATAAACAACATCGGATAACGAAAACTATACAACTACAAATATATATATACATGTACAGGCATTCCTACCCCATCACCCTCCCTGATAAGTACATTGTAATTAGGAATTATAGTAGAAAACAGTAAAAGCGATATTTGTTTGCTAGCCACTCACAGGAGTTCGATGAAATGTTTCCTGCTACAATTATTAAAGGAGACACAAAATATGAGAATGAATGGTATATACCTCAGGCGAGAGGTTTATTATTATTATTATATACTTAAACACAGCTTAATAGAGAGTACATATACTAATATTGAGACTTCAATACGTGCTGGTCCCGAGACCCTGGAAGTAATATTAGGTAAAGGGGAATTAAAGTCCACACGGTTGAAATAATGTCAATGAGTGGCCACTCTTTATGGACGATATGAATCAGAGCAGGGATATGTTAGGAAGGAGAAACAACTCCAGCATAATATATTCAAACATCTGTATGGATACTGAAGCGTGCTAATGAATTTCCAACGCATTCCACAGTTACTACATTGCGTTGATGTCCCATGCGCAGCACCGACATTTAGCTGCTCTCAACTAGGAAAGAAATATCTTGAATTCCCTGTTTTGTCTCTCGAAGCTGTGTTTCTTATCATATTTTTTGAAATTTTCAAGAAAGTTAAGGGCAACACCACTCAAGATCCTGTACTCGGCTTTCTTCTAAATAATTGTTGAGTGATGCACACACGGAGATATAAGATAATATTCTTACTTACACGGCTAACAAATTTCTTCACTTTCCGGATTTTTCCGGAAATGTTGAATTCAATCACTATCAAAATTGTATCTTAAGCTGTGTATTTTGATTAACAGAGTTTGTGCATTTCCGTGCAGCTGAGATATTTTACTAAAAAAATATATTTTTTTTTTTTGTTCGCTGATATCTCTTTTCCTCACAAAAGTAATGATGCAATCCAACAGAACTGGACAAGTGAACTAAAACTTTTCATTTGTCTTGTTCTCTCTGAGAAACCGTTGCTACGAAATCCTATTCGTTATTGCTAAAAGACCTGAAAAGCACATCCTGAGACCACATAGTTTTTTTCGGCGGTGCCACGCATGGGTTCAAAGAAGGAAAGTTGCTTCATATCCTTCCATCCTTGGTCCGATGGTGGCGTGGGGTCCCCTCCGTCCACAGCATGCATGGGCGGCTCCGTCTAAATAGATATTCGTTTGATGATTGCACAGGATTATTCTTACACAGTTGTGAATTAAGGGCAAAGCAATGGTAACTTCTCCTGAATGAGGATCAGCGTCCGACGTCAGATAAACTACCTCTTTAATGCAATTATCTCGGCTACAACAGAGTGTTCTGAATTAGACCAACAATAACCAACTTTACTATAATTCTACTTCGACTGGCTACAGGTAACTATAAACAGTCATTTACACTTCTGCCGCCCTCGACTTCCAACACTAAACTGAATCTTCTTTGTACATGCTCCCACATATACTGCCCCAAAACTCTAGGGTGATGCAAAATATACGAATCCCCAAACCGGACAAAAATATACTACGTACGTACGTAATAATATTACGTACGTACGAAGTATTATTACGTACGCACGTAGTATTTATTACGAACGTACATAGTATTTATTACGTACGTACGTATAAGGCGCCGCACCGCGGCCGCACGCCAATCATGGCAAACAGGTCTCGGAGAGAAAGAAGGGATAGCCTTGTTCGCCTTTATTTTGAGCTAGGGTTTTCTCAAAAAGAAATTCTCCATTTTATTGAATTATTATTTCTTGTAAGAATTAACATCTAATTTTGAGGAAACTCAAGTTGATTAAACATTCTAATATTCTAGACGTAGCCATTTTTATTTTGGACAAATTGCAGTCATGTGCCCCGTTGCATGGATATCAATGGATGCATGGCAAATGTGCTGCAAACGGTCTTCGGATATCAAGAGAAAATGTTAGGCTGTTGATGAAAATTTAACGAGAGACGTAGAAGGCGTCTGCATTCTACACGAAGGTATCGCGGTGTTGGACCTAAATTTACCTTGCATCTATGTTTTACGTCCATGCAAATGTTGTGTGTATTAGTCACGTGACCACCTCAACATCCGATGTTAATGCCTACATGAAATAATAATACGATGTTTTGTTAACAGGAAGTAGAGAATGTCTTTTTGAGAGAACCCCAGCTCAAAATAAAGGCGAACACGTCGATCCCTTCTTTTTCACCGAGACCTATTATGTGCCATGATTGGCATGCGGCCGCGGTGCAGTGCTTCATAATACGTACGTACGTACTCAATATTATGTACCCATATACGTATTATTATTTTTTTTCGTTGTCAAATATATCCGGTTTTGGGCTTCCTAAAAAATACGTGTAGGGGAGGGGATAAAGAAAACTACTAAGAAAAGAGAAATGACAGGTTCAAAGATTCTGTAATAGATAGAAGATGAGATAAGAGGTGGCAGGATTCCATTTACTGGGCGCATTATCTGATCACAAGCTATATTAATCTCTCTCCTAACAAGGTTTTTTTTATTCACATGCCTTGTCTCATGACAGGTTGTTCACAAAATAACTACTTTCTCTTTCCCTCTTGTATTAATTATTGTACATATTCCTACATTTTATACTTCTATACTGTACACCCATAGTATGTAGAGTATACCACTACTTACAACAACAACATTAGTTAAGATCCATATCATGTTGGTTTTACTTTTGTTGGTTGTTTAGGAATTGTTATATCAATTAGTTTGAGGCTAGTTTGTTAGTGAATTTGAGGTTGGATTCTTAATAATCAAGATCATTATGATTAGGATGGAAAATTATATCAACAATAGCCTGATGGCTAACAGTAATATGTATGCACATTTAATAATTAATAATAGTTGATAATCGCATTCATGGTATTAATGATTGTTCTTCATTCTCAACGTCCTATGTGTTTTGTCTAAAGGAAGCTGGAGATTGTCGTGAAAGAAATTCGTCAGGGACTTACTCTATGGGAAATTCTTCGAGCGCAAATAATGTTGGTCATGGTGATGAAGAAGGTGGCACAATCCTGTGCTCTGCAGCAAGGAAAGGACATTTAAACGCAGTGAAAAATCTCGTAGACCACGGGGCTGAAGTGAATAAGGGTGATAATGACGGGAGTACACCTCTTCATGTTGCAGCATCGGAACATCATGTAAATGTAGTAAAATATCTCCTGGACCACGGGGCTGAGGTGAATAAGAGTGATAATAATGGGTCCACACCTCTTCACTCTGCTGCATGGGACGGTGATCTAGAATTTGATGTTGTCACATATCTCTTAGACTGCGGGGCTGAGGTGAATAAGGGTGACAATAACGGGAGCACACCTCTCCACTCTGCAGCATTGAACGGTCATCTAAATGCAGTCACATATCTCCTAGACCACGGGGCTGAGTTGAATAAGGGTGATAATAACGGGAGCACACCTCTCCACTCTGCGGCATTGAACGGTCATCTAGATGTAGTCACATATCTCCTAGGCCATGGGGCTGAGGTGAATAAGAGTAATCATGACGGGAGCACACCTCTTCATGATGCAGCATTGAACGGTCATCTATATGCAGTCACATATCTCCTAGACCACGGGGCTGAGGTGAATAAGGGTGATAATAAAGGAAGCACACCTCTTAACCGTGCAGCATTGAACGGTCATCTAAATGTAGTCACATATCTCCTAGACCACGGGGCTGAGGTGAATAAGGGTGATAATAAAGGAAGCACACCTCTTCACTATGCAGCATTGAACGGTCATCTATATGCAGTCACATATCTCTTAGACCACGGGGCTGAGGTGAATAAGGGTGACAAGGACGGGAGCACACCTCTTAACCGTGCAGCATGGAACGGTCATCTAAATGTAGTCACATATCTCCTGGACCATGGGGCTGGGGTAAATAAGGGTGATAATAACGGAAGCACACCTCTTCACTCTGCAGCATGGAACGGTCATCTAGATGTAGTCACATATCTCCTAGACCATGGGGCTGGGGTAAATAAGGGTGATAATAACGGGAGCACACCTCTTCACTCTGCAGCATTGAACGGTCATCTAGATGTAGTCACATATCTCCTGGACCACGGGGCTGAGGTGAATGAGGGTGATAATACATGGGGCACACCTCTCCACTCTGCAGCATTGAACGGTCATCTAGATGTAGTCACATATCTCCTGGACCACGGGGCTGAGGTGAATGAGGGTGATAATACATGGGGCACACCTCTTCACTCTGCAGCATTGAACGGTTATCTAGATGTAGTCACATATCTCCTTAACTACGGGGCTGAGGTGAATGAGGGTGATAATAAAGGAAGCACACCTCTTAACCGTGCAGCATTGAACGGTCATCTAGATGTAGTCACATATCTCCTAGACCACGGGGCTGAGGTGAATAAGGGTGATAATAAAGGAAGCACACCTCTTAACCGTGCAGCATTGAACGGTCATCTAGATGTAGTCACATATCTCCTAGACCACGGGGCTGAGGTGAATAAGGGTAATAAAAACGGGAGCACACCTCTTCACTCTGCAGCATTGAACGGTCATCTAGATGTAGTTACATATCTCCTACACCACGGGGCTGAGGTGAATGAGGGTGAAAATGACGGGAGAACACCTCTTCACTCTGCAGCATCGAACGGTCATCTAGATGTAGTCACATATCTCCTAGACCACGGGGCTGAGGTGAATAAGGGTGATAATGACGGGATAACACCTCTTCACTCTACTGCATCAAAAGGGCATCTAGCTGTCGTCACGTATCTTCTAAACCACGATGCCGACGTGAAAACGGTTACTAACAACGGGAGCACACCTCTTCACTCTGCAGTAGTGAACGGTCATCTAGATGTAGTCACATGTCTCCTATACCACGAGGCTGAGGTGAATAAGGGTGATACTAACGGAAGCACACCTCTTCACTCTGCAGCACGGGAAGGTAATCTAGACGAAGTCACATATCTCCTAGACCACGGGGCTGAGGTGAATAAGGGTGATGGAGAAGGAAGAACACCTCTGCACTGTGCAGCATCGAACGGTCATCGAGATGTATTCACATCTCTCCTAGACCACGGGGTTGAGATAAATAAGGATGGTAGTAATGAGGACACACCTCTTGTTTTTACAGAATTAAAAAGTTTTCTAGATGCAATCAAATATATCCTGGAACTTGGAGCTCAGGTCGATAAGGGTGATTTTGACGGTGCCACACCTATTCATGTTGCAGCATTGGACCGTCATGTAGATGTAGTCACATATCTCCTAGACCACGGGGCTGAGGTGAATAAGGGAGATAATAGAGGGAGAACACCTCTCCACTATGCAGCATTATACGATAATCTAAATGTAGCCAATCATCTCCTAGACCACGGGGCTGAGGTGAATAAGGTTGATGATACATGGGGCACACCTCTTCACTTAGCAGCATTGATGGGTCATCTAGATGTAGTCACATATCTCCTAGACCACGGGGCTGAGGTGAATAAGGGAGATAATAGAGGGAGAACACCTCTTTACTCAGCAGCATTGATGGGTCATCTAGATGTAGTCACATATCTCCTGGACCATGGGGCTGAGGTGAATGAGGGTGATACTAACGGGATCACGCCTCTTTATAGTGCAGCATCGAACGGTCATCTAGATGTAGTCAAATATCTCCTGGACCACGGGGCTGAGGTGAATAAGGATGATGATAACGGGATCACACCTCTTCACTATGCAGCATGGAACGGTCATCTAGATGTAGTCACATATCTCCTGGACCACGGGGCTGAGGTGAATAAGGGTGATGATAACGGGAGCACACCTCTTCACTATGCAGCATGGAACGGTCATCTAGATGTAGTCACATATCTCCTGGACCACGGGGCTGAGGTGAATAAGGGTGATGATGACGGGAGCACACCTCTTCACTGTGCAGCATGGAACGGTCATCTAGATGTAGCCAAACATCTCTTAGACCACGGGGCTGAGGTGAATGAGGGTGATACTAACGGGATCACACCTCTTCACTATGCAGCATTAAACGGTCATCTAAATGTAGTCACATATCTCCTAGATCACGGGGCTGAGGTGAATAAGGGTGATAATGACGGGAGCACACCTCTTCACTATGCAGCATTGAACGGTCATCTAGATGTAGTCACATATCTCCTAGACCACGGGGCTGAGGTGAATAAGGGTGATAATGACGGGGGTACACCTCTTCATAATGCAGCATTGAACGGTCATCTAGATGTAGTCAAATATCTCCTGGACCACGGGGCTGAGGTGAATAAGTGTGATAGAGCCGGAAGCACACCTCTCCACTCTGCAGCATGGAAAGGTCATCTAGATGTAGTCACATATCTCTTAGACCACGGGGCTGAGGTGAATAAGGGTGATACTAACGGGAGCACACCTCTTCACTCTGCTGCATCGAACGGTCATCTAGATGTAGTCACGTGTCTTGTTGATTACGGCACCTTTGTTAACATGACGGATGCAGAAGACAGATCAGCACTTCATGTTGCAATACAGCAACATCGTGATGACATAGCTTCCCATCTCATCAAAAAAGGGGCAGACATATCAATTCACGGCGCCGTAGTCAAGGGCGAGCTGTACATGGTCAGGTATCTTGTCGACAAAGGTGCGAAAGTCAATGAGGTGAGGAATAATGGGAGGACACCTTTACACTTTGCCGCAGAAAATGGTCATCTTGACGTCACCAGATATCTCGTTGATAATGGTACCGTTGTAAACATGAAAGATGAAGAAGGCAGATCGGCACTTCATGTTGCCATAACTTACCACTATGATGACGTAGCTTCTTACCTAATCAGCAACGGTGCTAGGACATCTCTGCACGATGCGGCCAGCAAGGGCGAAATGTGCATGGTCAGGTATCTTGTCAACAACGGTACCAGCATCAATGAGGCCACGGATGATGGGTGGACGCCTTTACACTTTGCCTCTGAGAAAGGTCACCTTGATGTCACTAAATATCTCGTTGATAACGGTGCCGTTGTTAACGTGAAAAATAAAGAAGGCAGATCATCACTTCACCTTTCCGTAACTCACCATCATGATGACGTAGCTTCTTACCTCATCGACAACGGTGCCGAGACATCTCTACACGATGCAGCTAGCAAGGGCGAGCTGTACATGGTCAGGTATCTTGTCAACAAAGGTATCAACATCAATGAGACCACAGATGATGGGAGGACACCTTTACATTTTGCTACAGAAAATGGTCATCTTGACGTCATCAGATATCTCGTTAATAAAGGTGCCGTTGTAAACGTGAAAGATAAAAAAGGCAGATCTGCACATGATCTTGCTGTAACTCACCACTGTGATGACGTAGCTTCTTACCTAATCGACAACGGTGCTGAGACATCTCTACACGATGCAGCCAGCAAGGGCGAAATGTACATGGTCAGGTATCTTGTCAACAAAGGTACCAAAATCAATGAGACCACGGATGATAGGAGGACACCTTTACACTTTGCCGCAGAAAATGGTCAACTTGACGTTACCAGATACCTCGTTCATAACGGTGCCGTTGTTAACCTGAAAGATAAAGAAGGAAAATCGGCACTTGATCTTGCCGTAATTCACAATTTTGATGACGTAGCTTCTTACCTAATCGACAACGGTGCTGAGACATCTCTACACGATGCAGCCAGCAAGGGTCAGATGTACATGGTCAGGTATCTTGTCAACAAAGGTACCAAGGTCAATGAGGCCACAGATGATGGGAGGACACCTTTACACTTTGCCACAGAAAATGGTCATCTTGATATCACCAGGCATCTCGTTGATAATGGTGCCGTTGTTAACGTGAAGGACATAGAAGGCAGATCAGCACTTCATGTTGCTGTAGAGCACTTTCATTATGACACATCGTCCTATCTCATCGAAAAAGGGGCAGAAATATCAGTTCATAATTCCGCTGCCAATGGCGAGTTATCCATGGTTAAGTATCTTGTCAACAACGATACCAAGATAAATAAAGCCGCGGATGATGGGAGGACACCTTTACACTTTGCCGCAGAAAATGGTCAACTTGACGTTACCAGATACCTCATTCATAACGGTGCCGTTGTTAACCTGAAAGATAAAGAAGGAAAATCGGCACTTCATCTTGCCGTAACTTACCATCATGGTGACGTAGCTTCTTACCTAATCGACAACGGTGCTGAGACATCTCTACACGATGCAGCCAGCGAGGGTGAGATGTACATGGTCAGGTATCTTGTCGACAAAGGTACGAAAGTCAATGAGGTGAGGAATGATGGGAGGACACCTTTACACTTTGCCGCAGAAAATGGTCATCTTGACGTCACCAGATATCTCGTTGATAACGGTGCCGTTGTAAACGTGGAAGATGAAGAAGGTAGATCAGCACTTCATGTTGCCGTAACTTACCACCATGATGACGTAGCTTCTTACCTAATCGGCAACGGTGCTAAGACATCTCTACACGATGCGGCCAGCAAGGGTGAGACGGACATGATCATGTATCTTGTCAACAGAGGTACTAACATCAATGAGGCCACGGATGATGGGTGGACGCCTTTACACTTTGCCGCAGAAAATGGTCAACTTGACGTTACCAGATACCTCGTTCATAACGGTGCCGTTGTTAACCTGAAAGATAAAGAAGGAAAATCGGCACTTCATCTTACCGTAATTCACAATTTTGATGACGTAGCTTCTTACCTAATCGGCAACGGTGCTGAGACATCTCTACACGATGCAGCCAGCAAGGGTGAGATGTACATGGTCAGGTATCTTGTCAACAAAGGTACCAAGGTCAATGAGGCCACGGATGATGGGAGGACACCTCTACATTTTGCCGCAGAAAATGGTCATCTTGACATCACCAGGTATCTCGTTTATAACGGTGCCGTTGTCAACGTGAAAGATAAAGAAGGTAGATCTGCACTTGATCTTGCCGTAACTCACAATTTTGATGACGTAGCTTCTTACCTAATCGACAACGGCGCTGAGACGTCTCTACACGATGCAGCTAGCAAGGGTGAGATGTACATGGTCAGGTATCTTGTCAACAACGGTACCAAGGTCAATGAGGCCACAGATGATGGGAGGACACCTTTACACTTTGCCGCAGAAAATGGTCAACTTGACGTTACCAGATATCTCGTTGATAATGGTGCCGTTGTTAACGTGAAGGATGTAGAGGGCAGGTCATCACTACGTGTTGCCGTAGAGCACTGTCATTATGACACAGCGTCCTATCTCATTAACAGCGGTGCCGAGATATCGTATCCGGACAAACACAAACATTTCTTGTGGAAAGATGTTTATCACGCAACACGCAGAGGACGGGAGGATGTAGCTGAGCCCTTACTCAGAATTGGCAATCAGGTAAGCTTCACATTTTACGTTTACATTTGAGAAGGCATGTATAATTGTAATGTAATTATGATCTCAGACTTGGCAATCAGATAAAATCAGATATCATGCGTTTACATTTACAAAGGTATGTAAAATGTAATGTAATCATGATAGTAAGATTTTTCAACAACGAAATGCAATATTTGAAAAGGGGAATTTGAGAAGTTTAATTTATAAATTTTGAATTTTGTTCATGTGTTACTAGAACTTTTCATATTCTTTTACGATCTGAATATATTTTCTCTCTAAAAAAAATCTCCATCTTGCAGTGTCCTGATGCGCAATTTAATAAAAGGTTACATTCCATTGACCAACGCTACGAAGATGGCTTCACGATCCTACACATCGCTGCCCAAAAAGGCTTCACATCTCTGATTGAAACATTGCTGAGTCAAGGTGCTGACGTCAATATCCAGTCAGAGGACGGTCAGACGTGTCTACATCTTGCAATCAAACATTGCTACAAGGCCGTTAGAAGAGCAAAGACTACTGGGAGCCTGAAATCGGTTAGTAACCTATTCATCAGGAGGGGGAGGGGTAGGTGGGATGGGGTGTATTTACCGAGGTCCCCCTGATTCTGTAGTGCATATCCTAGAACTACATATAGCCCTAGACATTAACAGCCACGGACAACTTTTCACATGCCAAAACGAATTACTTTTCCTAGGGAGTACTCAATTGAGTAGTCATCGCGATGAGAGTTGCCCTTATATTGCCTGCTTATGTATTAAAACATTTATTAGAGAGGAAGAGTATTTTATAGAGGAGATGGACCGTCACAACGAAAGATAATCTGCAACTAAGAGGCACTGCATTCTTCCGCAAAAAGAATTCCACAATATACTGCTCTCTCTCTCTCTATCTTAGATTTGCAAGCAGTTAACAACCTGTATTAATATTTCTCCGTTTGCCAGACATCTGAACAATTTTATGACAAGAGCTCCCGCAAGGCTCAGGCCATCGTCGCCTCCCTCCTTGACCATGGCGCCAGGTCTGACATCAGGGATGCCTCTGGATATCTCCCGATTCAGTATGCCCGTGACGAGGCCGTTCGGCAAATTGTACTTTCTCGGTAAATAAGCAGTCTATACTCAGAGTTTGCTGTACAGTGTAATGTATGATTGACGTATAAATGTTCCGTAAGGAGTCATTGTCTAGTCTTTTAGAAATATGAACCACATTGTTTTTGTTTCGTATATATGTCATGACTGTGAAGCAGAAAAAGCCAGCGTCCTCAGTAACAAGCTAACCAGTCCTGCACTGTGTAAGCAGGTGTACGAGTGTAATCATTCTTGCCAAATGTCTTGTTCTCAGCAGCTCGTTTTATTTTATTTTATTTTCCATCAGAGTACCGCCAACAGGGTTGTTACATCAAGTACAAGGTAAGACATTTAGATCTTGGTCCTGGATTAAAAGAAAGAACGTTTAGGCTAAATGTTCGTGTATATCAATATGTTACATTTGTTTCATATTCAAGGAAAAAAGCGCATAACTTTTTTTTTTGCATGTTTCTAATTTACATAGTATAGTATGGTATGAGCTGAAGGTAAGCTCATCTGTCATTAACTTGACTTCCATGTTGTTTTTTTCGTCTTCCATGATGATATTACGTCTCCTTTAAAACCAACAGCCAAACAGACGTCTACTGCAGAAAAAAATGTCTCTGCCCTCGTGGGGAGTGACGGATGCGAGCTGCTCCTCGACCAAGAACTTTCACTGGAAATTCCTCCTGACGCCGTAGAAGATGGTATGGAGTGTGTCATCAGCTTAACAGCAGCACCAGACAGGGTCTGGAGCGGAATACACGGTGGAGTACCAGTCGCTTGTTACGGGGTTAAATGTGAGCCGGACAAGTTCCATTTCAACCGCGCCGTCCAAATCACTCTTCCACACTCGCTAGATGTAGCCGATCCTGATCTAATCGTTCGACACATCTTTGTGTGGGATGATGCTCTCAAACCAGGTGATCAAAATGTTTTGAATAACTTATGTCATTTCATTTACGACCATAGTTAACATGGTAAGCAGAGCCACGTACCTGTTGGTGTGTCAGATGACAAAATACACTCTGCGGAAATTCGTTGCAATATATGTTTGGACTCCATGTTCACTATGATATTGCGATAATATCAGAGGTTCCTTTTACATGTTCATATATTTCCTGTATTAACCCACACACATTTGTTTAAATTGTCATTGTCCCATTTGTTATCTAATTCCAAAGCAGAAGCAGCGGTCAAACAGCAATCATCATCATCGCCAGAGAGTCTCCCGTACTGCAGGGTCAAGAAGCACCACATTGAGCTGCAGGTTGACTACTGCACCGAGTGGTGGGTCCTGGTACCGCTAGACCAACATGAAATCCGCCAAAAACTCCTGTGTACGCCATATCTACCAGATGACGTCAAACTAGGCACGACTTGTGATATCAGGCTGCTCATCTCTGAAGATATTCCCAGAAAGATCTTGGTGAATCTTTGTTCATGTTTGTTCTCATTATTTTGGCTTACGCTTATTTCCACCTAATGAATATAAAGTTTTATGTTTAATTCATGAATAATGTATATGAAAGGTATCACACTCTTATGATAAAATGTACACTAGATGTTCTGCACGAGATTCTGATTTTGTTTTATTACTGATCACACACATGCCAATTAAGTGATACAGAAACGTGATTACACACTTATTATAAGAGTAATCTCTTCAATTTACAGGATGCTAGTTTTGAAGAGATTCCTGACGATTTTCACAAAGCACATTGCTCCGTGAGTGTCGACGTCAGTCATGCTTCTGGGAATCTCAAACTTACCTGCGAACGTGACGGGGAAGTCCGAGACAAAAAGGTAAAGGACGTGCGAATTATAGTTCATTGATGATAATTTATGTTTCCTTTGCAAATGCATTAAGATACGTTTTACAGTGACATGCGTAGCATGGCATCGCTTAAACATTTACCCATCCTCTTTCTATGATTTCAATAAATACATTCCAGTATCGACTTTATTAACTGTAGTAATACATTGTTCCATTAATACATTAGCGCCTTCACTACCGAGCGTTAAGTGAGATGTTTCACCGCATCATGGTCTTATCAACCACTCTCGGTAACAACGTGGGACAAAACCTCATCACCATCAACATAGAGCAGCCTGGTAGCCAAGGGATGTTCACAAGTCTCTCGTTCTACGTTCAGTGTAATGGTATGTGTATTCGGTTGTCTATCTTCGGAACGATTATAGGCCTATGCTGATACCATAGTGAATACAAAAGATCATTAAGTTATTCAGGACAACTCTAAATGCTGCCATAAGGGGGAAATGGATTTGGTTGTGCTGCATGCAGCAATGTTGCCAAATGTCGTAGTCATATATTAAATGACCGGTTATGCCTAGACGTACAGATTAAAATTGTATAAACAATGATTAAAGCCAAGTCAACTACAAGATATACATAACATAGATTGCTTACAGTTCCTTATTCTGAAAGTGTACCCTTCGTGCAGTTCGTAATTGTAAAGGTTCGTCAATCCGAAAGTGTAGGAGAAATCTAAGATCCAGAAATAAAATAGGGTTCGTCAATCCAAAAATTAAGAAGGGTTTGTCAATCCAAAAACGTAAAGCTAAAGCCACCACTTATTACGATTTCGTTAATTTTACTTAAAGACATTTATTTGATTGTTCCCTGTTTAATTTTTGGAATGACAAGACCCCAGGTTTACAACATGTGTGTAATCGGAAGTAGAAACCTTCAGAATAACGATCATCATACTAGAACTGTTTCCAACCTTTTGACAGATCCCATCTGTGACGTCCAAGCATTGATCAGAACGCAAGATGGAGGAGGTCAATCGTGAGTAGCACATTTTTTTCAATACATGACATCATTATGCTCTCGTTTAACATAGAATCTTCCATATACTTTTTGTATTGTTAACAGTTTAACAGTTTCAAACTACAATTCACCGATTCTGCAGTTCCATCTCTATGTATCTCTGTAAAATATGTAACCATTACGGACGATTTTCTTTTGGATGAAATATGTAAAAATGTATATAACAATGAAGCGTTTTGGGTTAAAAAGGGATTTTCACCAAGACGACCTGCCAGACATCGAGATTGTAAAGATCGCTGAAGAGATCAGAGTCGACCAGTTCTACGACCTAGGCGTGGCTCTGGGTTTCACGATAACTGAGCTAGATCACATGGAGTACAGGAGGCTGAGAGACAGGCAACAGGCGACCATCGACATGCTACTGAAGTGGAAGAAGGATCAAGGGACGAATGCATCGTGCACGGACCTGCTTCGTGTCATTCAAGACCAACAACGAGAGGATGGGACGCCTGTGTTACAAGGTAGGAAGTTAAACTGGATTAGGTCAAGGAATAGTCCACATCTCGTCATTTTACTGAAGAGAGGGTAGTCGTTTCAATTTTACAATCAAATTGTACCCCTGCAAAGAGAACCGAGATTAAATGCAGTGCCAATAGCAACATAAGAAGTATATAAATAAATGAGAGATAGTTAAGAGCTCAGTGCGAAAATAATATGACATTGATCTGCCATCAAACTCAACGCGCAAGTTAAACAAATTAAATGTGTGAATATTCCCCTCAATATTTCTGACCGATGAATGTTTGTTTTTTTCTGTAATACACAAATGGACACCAATGTGTTTATATGATACTGTAGATAGTTCATGTATTAAATATTCTATTTGACAGAAGGTGTAGTGTTATTGAAAAAATCAACCTCTGTTCGAACAGGATTTGCCAAATTGGTACATCATAAGATTTTATATTTTGCAGGTTTCTCCAAAGTTTGTTCTTTGTAATATCTAATTACTTCTACCATCACTCTCTTCTTTTTTACACGTATTTCAGATTCTACTGGTAGCCGGTGAGTAAAAAAATAAATGGTTTTCATTTTGCTCATGTTAATCAACAATTATCGAGATATGACATTACAAAACAGAATTGTAATATCGAAAACATTAATCATTCGTATGATATCATCTTTGTCTAAACATTCATTCTTCATTTCCTGTCCCAGCAATTGAATACGATTTACATGCGTAATAATTATTATATAAATATTAACATTTCCTGTCTGGTAAATTCATTCATAGCCCCAGATGATGCAGATCATATCAACTTTCAATATATCACTAACTTTGATTGTATTACTTGCTGTTGGAAATTGTATATCGCCATTCTTTCTTCCACCTCCTTATAATTATCGCTTCTTGTGTCACTGCGTTTCAATCATGGCAGAGATATCGATGATGCAACACTCGTGTCACTAGCAAGTCAGATCCCAGCTGGGAGGTTCATGGACATTGGCCAACAGCTCGGGTTCAACAAGACTGAACTACATCATATCGAATATCGCACGATCTACAACAGGAAGGATGCAAATATCCAGATGTTATCAGCTTGGAAGAAGTCACAGGGGTCTGGCCAAGAGGCAATGCGAGCTCTGAAGTCTGTCTGGGAATCTGTACAACAAGCAGCGGGACCTATAGGTACCATAACACTCATTTCCATCTAAAATCAAGTCCCTACCTTAAGAAACTTTCCACAAATTGGTGTGCTGTGCATCATCTTGTAATTAGACGTATGCCGATTCTGCCAAAATGAGATCTCATCCTTTGGCTTTCAGACCTGTATATAGCGTTATATTTACTTGGACGATCCTAATGTTCTTATTTGACGTATCAGTATTTATTGCTATATATGATGATGCAGGTGAATCGGAGAACAGTGAGCTTGATGTGGCTCTCACTGAAAGCGTCGAAGAGCAGACATTGGCAGCAAGCGATCAACATTTCAATAACCCAGGTAGGCGATACTTAAATCCTATTAAGGCCATTATTACAAAATTGAATTAAGCATATTAATCCAATTCTACACCATGAATCACGGATAACGCAATTACTCTTGGTGCATTTTATTTGGTTAATTGTGTACTCCTTTGATAGTTGCATACAGCAAATCCATGATGGAACACGTTGCACTCATCGATTTTTACTCGACACAGTTTCGAAAACATCGGAAGGCAATGAGTCAAATGCATCCCAACGTATAACTCTTACTGAGCAGCCGTTTGCAAAACCAGAACACGATGTCGACATTATTTGCAGGAAGGAAGAAAGAACAATGAGTCTTTCGACGTCATGGGCGCTTACATGTATAGCCAGTTTTTTGCTCAAAAACACACTGTATAAACAACGAAGAGACTGTCCGAATGTTTTGTATTTGCGAGCATGTGTCATTGTATCCCCAATATGGAAGTACGTTGTCAATGTTAAAATGGTCAGGTATTTAACAAGTTTTGTCTGTTTGCCTTTGTCTACACCATTCCACGTTGTTTCTTTTTTCTTTGATCACACACGCACGGATATATATTCCATTATTTTGAATTCAGTTATCATAGCGCAGTTTTTAATGACTTGAATAATTGAGCCAAAAAAATAGGGGTCCAGTTTTGTGGCTCTTTAACGAATTCGGACTAAATGAGACACACTTAAATTACGTTTTTAAATATCTGGTTGTTTAAGTGATGAATGAATCATTGAAATGAAAAGATACTGCTCTCGTTTGATGCTCTATTCTGATACATTGGTTCCACATACTTCAGAATCTGTGTCCATTGAATCAAGCGATGATAACACATACGAATCGGCGAGCAGCAACGCTGATCTGACTCCCACCGAAAGTTTCACACAGCAGCAACCGGCAGAACGCCCACAATATATCAGTATCCCAGGTAGGTAAAACAATCATTGTATTCATACAATTTGTTAATAGTTGACTTAATCATACCCACAGATTCTAATACGTTTGGCAGCGATATAAAGGCAATCCGCATTCCTTTCATTTATGCTTTTCCCGAGTATTTCATTCAGTTACAAACAATAGTCCCATGCAGGAATATATTACGCCCACTGCTTCACCCAAAACAGGTTTTAAAAAGCATAGAAGGCGGTGAGCTATTTGCACTAGCTATTCAAATATAACGGAGATGGGAAACTAAAGTACCAGAACATGACGTTGACATCTCGGGAAGGAAAGAGGAACTCTTAGGCCTATAAACATTGCCTTTTGGCGGAAACACACATACTTCATACTTGAGAGTGTGTAAAAGAACATTTTTATAATGTCGATATTTGAAATGTTGAGATATTTAATGAAATATTGAATGTTCACCTTGTCTTCTCTAGTTCATAACATATTTCTTGCTCTGTGATCACACAGTATTAACATGATTAACATTATAATTTTGTAATTTTGAATTCGGTTATTGTGGTACCATCTTGAAATTTTAGAATTTAAAATTGCTTAACTAGCTGTTTCACCGCCTCATCGAGAAATGTGATTAAAAGAGAAACACCCAAACTACCTTCTCAAAGTTCAAAGTGTAGCGTTGCAATAATACGTGGCCTACTGCTCGGTTTGAATGATCACTTCTACCATCATTTTCTACAACATAATCAGTTCCCACTGACTTAAGTGATGACCGTGCAGACGAATCGGCAAGCGGTGAGCTTCATGTGGCTCGAATGGAAAGCTTCACTGAGCAACAACCGGTCATAGGCGAAGAAGATGTGGATATCCCCAGTAAGGAATACATTTACTTTAAATTACTGCTATTTTTATAACAAGTACTTTTAATTCCTCTTACATTCTGGGCATTGATAGCATTAATATAGGGGCAGGTGTAACACTTTTAAACATTTTTTGCTCGTTTTGGTCAATCACTCATTTTATTCTTGACATTTTCAATCAACGATTCTATGAAGGAACGCATTGCGCCCAACGAGTCACTGGAAACAGTTTCGGAAATATCGGAAGGCAGTGAGTCAGGTGCATCTATCAGTAGAAGTATCACAAATCAGTCATTTGCAGAACAAGATCAGCCAGGCAGGAAACAGTGGACAACCTTTCAGTTAAGATACCATATTTCACTGGTTTGGTCATAACAATAAAATCATGTCTCAGGACCAAAGCGCATGGCATTTCTTCGAAAACAAACAAAATATATAAATATCACTGAAATGTTACGTTATTATCAGGCGTATCCAACTAGGTGTTAATGTACTTCTTCACAATGTGAACATAATTTCGCCATTTGCAAAGGTTCAGGTATTCACCAGTTTTTGTCACTAACCAAAGGCTTCGATTTTATCACACACGCAGATACGCCGCATCAGAAATATGCATTATCAGAGGTAATCCTCGTTGATGTACACGACAAGACAGGTGGATCGCCTAGCAGCCAGGAGCTTCTCATTGTATGCCGTTCATTGGAGAACTTGGATTCTGTCTGTCGACTCGCAGAGAGGTTGGGGGTTTCCGATGCGTCTACCGACCGAAGCGTGCAAAGAAATCTTTCAGACCAGTCTTCAGGAGATGTCACGGACAACGTTGAATGTTTGGGTGGGCAGGTGGTTAGTGATGCCTTCCTTTTGCATGTGCCACAACTTATTTCGTCAGGTATTTGCAACCATTTGTTTATCATTCACTAAACTGAGAAAGACCAGGTCTGCCACTACGATATCATAACTTAAAATCACGGAAGTACGGAAAAACAAACGATCACGTTTGACATTCAAACATGAATCTTTTTTATATCGTATATAAATGAAATACTCGTATGGGTCAACGTTTCCGATGGAATGATACCATAAACAACCGAAATATGCAAATGAAGATCAACTTATTACTAAAAGATCCGTTAGTTTTTTCCCCAGCACTGATGAAATTAACGGCTATGGTACTGGTACTGTCGTGATTGTAGTGCAATTTGGCGAAGTATTTCACGCCTTTCTTACAGTTATATGCCCATCAAAACAAAATCGCATTTGTCACCTTTCGATCATAGTATTGGAGTTGGCTAACCCAAGAAATTACTGACATTACAAAAAACATAGGTAGCTCTTACTCCTCGTTTCAAGATCCTATAAGATTGACATGCATGACGAGAATACGACTGTTGAAATATCGCATAACTCACGGCTGGTCACGGATCATAGCATTATTTAAATATATCCATCCGGCAAAGTCATCAAGAATATTCGTGTAAGAGTTTTTTCTCTCTATTTCAGCCAGCAGCGAATTAGCCGATATCGTTTCATCAATGAGCGGCCATTTTCAGCACTTGACAACTCGAGGCTACCGTCCCCTTCATCTTCTCCAGATGAGTGGCAATCACGTGACTCCCTATCGGGACGTCATTCGGAGCGCGTCTCTCCAAATGCTGCAGAACTGGCGTCAGTCTGGAGGGACAAGGGAAGCATTACTTTATGTTCTTCAGTCACTCGGTTTGGTCGATGCGGCACAACGGATTGCCAGCGGTGTGTTTTCTTCATGGGATACTTCATAATCATACGCTTTACACTTTCGTCAGAAATATACTTTCTAGAAGAAATCAATTTAAAACCAGTTTCGTATAAAATTATGAACTTGTCACTATGCTTTGTACAGAAACGTGACTGTTATAAAGAAATGATATTCGTATTGCATTTTTGTCGGTTACAGGTTTATAGGGCATCCTCAAACAGAACCGTGATCAGAAGTTCCTGTTGACACAGTAGCCCTCTAAATAATATTGAAATCAATATATGTATTTTTTCCAGCCATGAGCCATCATCCAAGTCTCGAGGGATGCATTGGGTTCGCTGCACTTGATCACGAAGGCGGAGACATAGACCTGGACAACAGACGCGTTAACATGTATGTTTCTGAAGGGGCGATCCGGGAAGGACCATGCGTCCTGTTGACGCTGAGGGCGCCATGTAACGAGCTGAGGTTTCCATTCCAGGAGGGGGAGTTCCAGGTCACACCAGCTGTGCAGTGTTCACCTCTCAGCTACGATCTCCAGCAGACTGTCTACATCACTCTGCCGCACTGCCTTGATATGGACCGCTTGGAAAGAGTCCCAGAATTGTTTCTGCATTCCAAGACGAAAGAAGGTAACTGCGCCGCTCTTTTTCTAAACTTCTAGTAAAAGTTTGACCTTAATGTCTCAAGACTTCATTTTTGAAAATATTTATGCTTTAAAGCACGTCTCATATCGACAATTTCCTTCCTTCTTTTCTGTTTGTTACCCTTTTTAGGAGTGAGGAAGCTAAAGATTTTGTGGTGCACATGGTGAGAGAAAAAAAAACACCCTGATTCGTGACATGCTATTTAGTCCTATTTGTATTCTTCTTTTCTTTAAACGCGCACACAGGAAACTTTACTCGTCGGCCCCTGATTCTGCGTGGTCATTTGGTTTCCAAGATGAGGAGGAACAGAATTGAGTTCGAAGTAAATCAACTGCAGTCCTTCGTGGTGTCGGCAAGAACACGGCAGGGACTGAAACTGAAGTGCGTCTGCTTCCACCCGCTCTGCATGCCTTCAAGTCGGAGGCCTGAGTTACATGTGTACCTCATTCACCACCTACCTCAAGCTGAATCGGTTAGTAAACATGGCTTGTTCAGTTCATAAAGAAATATGCATTCACACACATGTTAAATGTCTTTACTCCCATTATTTTCTTTCTCTTTGATTTCTTTGTGCTTCATCACATAATACAGGTGCCCAGCACCTTTTTACATTCAGTTGAATACGTATTTCGCGAGTTTGTAAGCGTATTGTAACTTCTATTTGGTCCACAAAATTAATGACAGTCCTTTATATAAGACGTATATATCCTTAAGACTGAACGTTCAAGGAACTGCAGTACAATTAAAACTCAACATTCTGCTGTCGAGAGATAACAAAATCTTCTCATGATTATATCTCCAAGGTGATATGCAAAGCTGAGAAGTTTTTGCCGGACTCATACTACCAGGCAATCACGATTCGGGACCTGTCTTTCACAACAACAGGCGATGACATCATCGTCCACTGTAACGATGGTCTCACGAAATCTTCAAGGAAGGTACTCTCAGCTTCTTAAATTAAAATGAAATGGAATAACGATTTTATCCATATTGTATTCCTTATTTGGAACTAATTCAGTCGTAAACGTACAACATATCATATGCCAGCAATGTTATTAATATCGTACTTAATTTCTCTATCTGTATCACATGATACAAGTCATGTACAGAGGCAACGTTTGTCATTAGCTGTATACGTTATACCTGAAAAAGAGTGTGTGGAAGGACAAGTTTATGTTTTACATTACACATGTCCAACGGCGTTTATGCTATTTTCCTTAGAGTTTGGCAAGACAAGAAGTATTTTAGAGTAGGGAATAGGTTTTAATGTCATTATTTCGTGTGAAATAATCAATGACATGACTCAATTAAGATTTTACTCGCAATACTAGTCCCTCGTACTAGTGTGTTTAAATTCCTTACATAACAGATACGCCTGACGGACGTTTGCCTTCACGATTGCATAAGGGTCAGCTTCGAGCTCAACTTCACAAATTGGAGCATCGGAAGAAAACGAGTCAACATTTCTGTAGAACAGGGACCAACGGTTTCACAAGGAGAATTTAAGGTCAAGATTGAAGGTATTATTTCTTAGTAATCAATGCCCAGGTGTAGGATATGATGCCAAACAACAACACAGGAAGTGGGGTAATCTCCAAGCCAATGATAGTGATGGATAATCAAAATGCCAATTTATGGGTTTCTGTTAAATAAATTTTAATTTTGATGATATTTTAAGCCAAAGTAGCTCTAAGTATTTGATTAGACCAATTCAAGTAGTTATTTTGCATAGCAAATTTGCTTTGGGCCAAACCTATTGAACGTAAACATTGAATGATATTACATACTTACTATTAAAATAATTTGAAAACACACCGTGATTGAACATTTTCATTTTCAACTCCCAGTATGTTTCGGACGTTACACTGTGTTAATATTTCAACTGTTCCCAGTTTGTAAGGCTTTGCTTTTGTCTTGATGGTCTGTTAGCTCATTTACTAACAGGACGACTCAAATACATATTCATATTGTGTATTTAAAGCATGCCCACATAGTTATAGCTTATTTTTCCAAATGCACTCTACCCCTTGTAACAGATGGCTCTTCTTGAAATACATTCCTGTATCTTCAGTAGTTGATACAAATGATGCATATATCCTGGGAAGTAATAAAGATATAAATGCTATCAAAGTTGAGATAGAAATGAGAAACAGAATATTACTGCAGAATGTGCCTTTTAATCTTTAAGACCACTGATCATGTTTTGCTTGGGACGTTACAATATGTTAACATTACATTTTGATCATCATATTGGACATATTGTGCTTAGTGTTCATCAGCTAATCCATTGATATCATGTAAGGATTGAACGAGTGTAATCAATTGTGGGAGAACACTTCTAATTGCTTGAACTTTATTGTAAAAGTATGGCATGTAGTAATGCTTTGTGGATACTTTTGAATATCACAAAAAATTATGAGAGTTTCCATGTGATTGGAATTTTCTTCATTTATTTTCATGATAGACCTCCATCAAAAAAGAAACATTAATTTTCAGTACAGTTTTAAAATCGATGAATGTTAAAAATGTGTCAACTCATTCATGGAACTACTCATAATGAGAAGTGTGAATTTCCCAGTCTACCGTTGAGAAAGTTCCCCAGGGAGCCCACTTCAACAGATTATTTATCGTGTGTCACTTAAAAGCCCACTTATCTCTTATAATGGTGATGCATGCTCGCTCCTGAGTATTTATATGTGTTGAAAAATTATAAGGCACCTGTACACGAAATGCACACGTTACATTTACGAATCAATCTGGTACCGAGAAATTAGATTAACATGTTCATATAGTGAACAGAAGGAAGCAAATATAAAATTTTGTGCTAAAAAAAGTTGTCTTACATCCGAAACACATTTGATTACATAATTTGTGCTAAAAGAAATTTATTTTACATGAATGCCTAATTAAGCTTTAAATTTTTTTATGGAAGAATGAATCTTACACTACAGGTTTACTCTTCTCCAAAATATAAGCTGAGAAATTATATTTTTGGTTTCGGGCGTTACATTCGTTTCGGATGCTTCTACTGTGAATGGAAAGTTGTATTATATTAATTTGGGTCAAATCCTCTGGTAATGGTAATTTCACACTCACTTCGGTAATACATTTATCAGGACACAGCAGTTGATAGCTTCGTTTAATAATATAGTGATACGACATGTCAAAACAATCTAAGCCCTATCATATACATCAATCTTTATATTTCGATTTCCATTACTCGTATAGATGCAGACGTGGAATCAGCGGCACAGGGATCAGACGAATCGTAAGTTTACCAAAGTTAAGACAAAAACTAACATCTTTAAACGATTACATTTTAAAATATTAGATATGATTTTTGTACAATAGTACCACAATTCTCAAAGTCCTATCATGAAGGGTGCAGCATAAATCTGAAATCGGTCGGTTCGTACGAACCATTAAATTGTAATGAAACGACGTAATGAAATGACGTAATTCTCATCTATTGATATCAATACAGAGTCTCACTTGACGGGCCATTGACTGGTGACGTCATAGACATCATCTGCGACCAGACTGGGTTCAGTTGGCATACCAGCTTGGCTTCTACCACTGTGCCGTGAGGGAATACCAGCGAGATGTAGAAGCCGATGAAGATGCATCGAGATGTCGCCGAATGCTTCTTGATTGGTTACGGAGAGTTCGCCCGTCACAGCAGACCTCCGTTCTCAGGAAGGCTCTGGTAGATTCAGGGCTCCAGCACGTTGAGCAGGTAGCGTTTTCAGGAGATATGTAATGAAGATACCTACATACTCTACATAGATTTGTATTACACGTAGTTGTCTCAGGTTTGTCTCTTCATGGTGAACATTGTTAATTAAATATTTGTTTTGCCTTTAGAGGCACGGTGTAATTTTTAATGTAGGTAGAGCTCATGTGGTAAAGCGCGTACTAACCTGACAAACTAGTCTAACCAAGCTAGACTTCAATATATGGAACTATATATAAATATATACATAGCGGTAACTTTTAAATGAGAGACCTACTTCTATAGAGTCGAGTATCACCCGAACTGGAATTTACACAAGGGTTAGTCTCTCAAGGTACATGAACGTTACATGTTCAACACTAGCATGTCAATTTCAAGTTCCATTCTAGATAGACATAGAGACTAACTTGTACACCATGTGCATATCATGTTTGAACAGGTTAACCGTAAGTTATGATTTTCATATTTTAACGTTTTAACGTTATGTTAAGTTTCATGTAATGGTGGATTATATACGTTAAATGATATCCATGTATGTGTACATCCCTTAACGTAAGTTAGACCGATTTAGAGTCTTCATCAGTTATGTACCGGTAGATATTTATGAGGAATAAAATCAAAATTACATTAGCTTAATGCACACAGTGTACCAATGGTTATAATTAAAGTTATAAACCTTAGAATCTAGACTTACGGTAGACAAGCAATCTTGTTAGATCTACATGTAGGTGATAACTTGATTAGATCTAGACCTATCTTTACATATATAGGCCTACCTAACACGTTTTTTTTTTTTTTTTTTATAAATAGTTAGCTCGAGGTTAATGGTAGACATAGACCCTAGTCTATATTTACTCCTGAATTATAATTACTAAACATAACGTCCTTTAGTTGGGTTTAACATCAGTATCAGTCAACTTGATACAAAGTAGGTGGGCCTCTAACCTAGGGTCTAGCTTAGCCCCGGGACTGCTCCCGCGAAACGGGGGCGTCCTAAGTGCTCGAAATCATATTCCGTGCGTGACGGGTCCGACTACTGATGTAATCGACCCGTGCACATGAATACTAGTGTAATACAAGCCATAATGGCTAACCTTATTGGATGTATACATGCACTATAAAAATGTTGAAAATATTGAGCAACGTTACATATTTTCTCTTCACATATCTTTCTAACAAAGAAGATCCCTCAAGGCTAAAAAAACGTAATACACGAATTGCGAGAACTTTAATTTTTATCATCGCAGCAAGTAGATCTTCCGTAAATCTGTGCAGTACTAGTTTGATCAGAGATAAAAACAAATCTCGAATCCGTTGGTTTATAAATTATAGCTCTGTGCTACGCAGTGAGCGGACTGCACACAGTAAGGTCTAGCCTAATACAAGCAATCACTTAGTTATAGGTCTATAAAACTGTTGATGTTAATCTTCATTTGAGCGTAGATTTTTTTTTTTTTTTTTGCAGAACCCAATTAGACTAGATGTAGATCTAGATCTTGATCAGGTTTACACTCTATCTAATAAATCATCAAATTTGTTAGAACGACGTTAGAAGAATGCTTTTTAAGCCTCCCTCTAATTAGATATGATCAGGTGAATAGGCATAAAAAATAAGTGGCCGAAAAAGTAGTAATTCATCCTTCCAACCTTAAGCCGTACGCAGGCCTGTCATCATGGTTACATGAAGTTTAGCTTTTTTAGGTCTAGAATGTAGGTCGTATCTACATAGACCATGCCTAATTTGAGTACATGTTGATGTAGTCTAAGGCAAGCCTGCAATATTTTTATTTCTCTCAGTCTCACTTTGGTGCAAGGATAAGAAGTACCTCAAACTCCGCCCGCTCGTTGTGCCAGCTTTGCCGCATGAGCATAGCCTCATTTCTCCCTCTCACACAAGTACTGAGCACTCATAAACGACTTTTATGCATATCATGCGCAAGCCTATCTGAGCAAAGGGCCAGGGGGACATCATTGACTTGGCGATCTTCATACTTCACCGTGCCATCATGGTGACATGGACGAGTCTACTGAACATTAAATTTGAGAGTAACATTTATTGTTCATCTAAACTGCAGACCTCACCTTTTGTACGTCCTTTCCGCAACCCCAGATCAGAGCAAGTGCATTCATAATCCATTTTCACACAGTACTTTCAGGTTTTGTGTGTTTATTTCTCCTCAGCCGACGTAGAAGCTGGCCATGGCGTTTACAGAAGCCGCTATGTTGACAACAAAAATGCGCGCGGCGCGCGCGCATCGCTATCGCGCTGACGTACGTGAGACGTCATTTCATCAAAGGACTTGTCGGATATTTTATCCGACAAGTTTGCTCTCGGCCAATAAGATGCAAGCATTTCAGTAGCTTATAACAGTTTGTCGGATAAAACGTCCGACAAGTCCTTTGATGAAATGCCCCCCTGGTTAGCAGATCAGCCAGCAATGCTGCCCCCCCCCCCCCCCCGGCGACGCCCATGCTATTTAAAAAAGGCAAAACATACTTTCTTTGGTGGATGATGGGGGATGTTGTATATAGCAATAAAGAGCATAGACCCATTGACTCTAGGGTTCAACATTATGTGGATCCGCTTTGTATAAGGTGCGGACAAAACTACACTTGTTGATTGCATTAATGTACATATTACGTAAAGTAATGTTGCAATGATTAACAGATTATACTCAGCAGATGTTTATTATCCATTTATTGCCGTGCAATTCTGTGTTGTGGGCCTACATTAGTGTATTATACAAGGTTGTGCATGTTGGAAAGAGTCATTGTTTCCCATTATTGATTTTGATTGTAAATATATCACTCTTCCTTTGACGGGCTTAGTTGAACATTTTGTATATAGGCCTAGTCATAGTCATAGTCAGAAGTTTATTATCCTAAATTTCCGTGTAGTTCAGTGTTGTAGGTCTACATCATTGTATTATATAGGGATGCGCATGTTGGAAAGAGTGATTCTTTTCATTATTGATTTTGTCTGTAGTAGATACACTCTTCCTTTGACGGGCGTAGTTGAACGCGTTGTGTATATAGTCCCGTAGACCCGTACACTCTAGGGTGGAACGTACTATTACATGAAGGCCTAAGAAGATATATTTTTGTTACGTGGAAACAAAACTAGGCCTACTATTGTTGTTTTAATGTACATTGGGGTTGCTAATTTAATTGACAATAACGTGTGTTCATGCTACGCAAAAGTTCATTATCATACATTATGTTGTACTTAAAGATGGAAATCAATGCTAAAGGCCTAATGAGTGTATTATTTCAGTTTGTGCACTTTTGACAGAGCAACTTTTTTCACATAGATAATTGTGATTTTGGTTGTGTAAAAATACTGTATTTCCTGTCTTTACTGTTGTATAAAGCCATCCTAAACATAGACCCCTGAAGTAAAGTGTGGAACATACTTTAAAAATGTATGCAGGTTAAAGCTAAGGACGAAAAAAGACTGCTGGTGGTTTTATATCGTGTCTATAGAGTAATGTGGCAATGAAATATATGGACATGTCAGGATTCATCATACGCTCGAGACGATTTGTATTCTATTATGTTGTACTTCTTGGATGTGTCATCCACAATGGTATGGTAGCAGCGGCTCCAAGCCACTTTAAAACATTACTTTGCTATGCAAATCGGTGCAGTTTGGATCGTGTAATTGTTCTTAAGAACATTAATGCAATATATAGCAATTTCGTTGAGTGTCCGTTATAAATTAGGTTACATATATTATTTGGTGGCTGTCTTACCGTTTGAAATATACTCTTACGTGTGTATATATATTATTTCTCATCATGCAAGAACTTTTCTTCAAGTAACATATCCATTTACATATCACGTTTACATGATTATATGTATCAGCTTGTGTAGGGTGGTGTAGTAATGTC
This sequence comes from Arbacia lixula, assembly GCA_963669155.1. Classification (NCBI taxonomy): domain Eukaryota; kingdom Metazoa; phylum Echinodermata; class Echinoidea; order Arbacioida; family Arbaciidae; genus Arbacia; species Arbacia lixula. The sequence continues at coordinate 41,166 of CAVLGW020000070.1, forward strand.
GTGCATGATATGTTATGAATACGATATAAGTCTGTAGAAGTTCATCAAGATATCGTTTACGTTATATTGTACTTCGCGGATGCGTTTACCAAGACAGAATGTTTGTAGGGGATTCAACTTTTTGTTGCACACTAGTTTATTGTGAAATTTTGTGCATTTAGTCCATTGTGAGTCTTCTCAAGGTGAAGAACTCGCGTTGAGTGGCTCAAGTTATAGCACACTTTCTATGGTGGATGTTGTATATACTTAGAATGAACAAAGACACACGGACTTTCGGGTGACACATTGTGCAAAGTGATGAGCCATTGTCATACTTATACATTTGATACACATGTCAGGGTTTATCATACCCAACACAAGCTCATTACCTTAGGTTATAGGTCTATGTTGTACACTTGTACTCATGAGCAAGTTTGCTTTTAACCAAAATATCGTTTGCGGTGCGACTCAGTGCTGTAGATTAGTTCATTATGTAAGTTTGTATATTTTTGGAATAAGTGATTCTTTTACAGATGGATAATCAATATTATTTGTGTACCAATAAAACATACTTTAGTTGCTTGATTTTGTATATAACTAAAAACTTTCATAGACCTAGACTCACTGTTGGATGGAACATATTTAAAAATGTAAGGAGGTAGTTTTTGGCTAACATTGAAAAGAACTACTGCTGGTGTGTTTGTATTAGAATACTCTGTAGGAGGACGGATGTCCTATCCAAAGTATAATAATTGTTTGCCATGCATTCAATGTTGTAATTAGTGAATTGTGTAAGACTGCTGCATTTTGAACTTGTCAATGTTTCTTCAGAATCCACGTGGAGCGTTTGAAGTTATAGCACAATTCATTTGATGGATATTGTATATAGCCCTCACGAAAATAGACCTTATGTAGTGCAAACCCAAAGTGAAGGTTAGCATTACCCGAACAAACGTATTTATGGGGGCATCCATGCATTGTATATAGTCACATTTATAGGCATAAACGATTATGCATACTCACGAATGCGCTGTACAAAAAAATAATGCTTGTTTGCGGTGCAACTCTATGTTGTAACTTAGTTTCGCCATGAGGATTCATGCATTTGGGGTTTTCTGTGCTTTGTCTTCAGATAGAGAATTAACGTTGAGCGTCTAAAGGTATAGCACGGTAATTTTGTATACAAACGCCATGACCAAAGATCCACTTATTTTAACACGTTAACTCATAAGTTTGAATATGGTAGTCCCGTTTTGACGATAGGCTTCATTTGGTAAGCTGTGTTATAGCTTCAAAACATGCGTGTTAAGGTGACATGGATCATCAGTTTATGTGCCAACAAATGCTGCTCTATAGATATTTCATTCATACCAAAATTGCATCAGTGGCACACTTTATGCAAAGTTAAGTTCACTCCTATACTTTCACATGCAGATTTTTTTTTTCATTTGCCCAAGTACGACCAAAACTCCACATTCACCCATCGCGTATCGTGTCCGTCACACGTCAATTATCGATAATATCCACAGAAAGTGTACTAGCTCAGGTGCTCTGGCTCACATTTCCCATGCAAACGTCATACTGTGTATTACTTCGCCGTTCTTAATGTTATTGTAATGTAAGTACAGGACCGGTGTTTCCTTTAATGTAATGTACAAATACAACTTACAAAGAATATGTTGCCTATTGATGGATTGGAAAAAGTTGACTTTAATCACTTACGAAGAGAACGCATCCTGCGGGTGAAATGGATTTTGGCAAAATTAAGTTGCAACAAAATAATAAAGGACATAGTAAACAAATGATATCAGGTAGAGGTTCTGGCTTCGTGGATATTTTACAATATTCTGTGCATCATGAGATGTGGTATGATGCACTATATATGTCAATTTACCTATTATAATATCATCATGAAACAATTCTTGAGAGAGCAGTTACTGTTCAAACTGTTTTAAATTGTAAGTCACATGTGGACAATGTTTAGTAGTCTTGATGTGGAGTATATAGCAAACCCTTCATGTAAATGTATTAGTTACATATATTGTTCAGGCCTGTACCATAGCTTAGTTCACCTGTACTGCATACATCATTTCTTACTTGTTTATTGTTATATATTCTATGCATCATTTACATCATAAAAATATTCTTGAGAGAGCAGTCATTGTTCAAACTGTTCTAAATTGTACGTCACATGTGGAGAATGTTTATAAGTCTTGATGTGGAGTATATAGCAAACCCTTCCTATAAATGTACTTACATATATTGTTCAGGCCTGTACCATAGCTTAGTTCACCTGTACTGTATACACCATGTCTTACTTTTTTTACTGTTATATATTAAATGCATCATTTACATGAAGCCATTCCTACTTGAGACGGATTTCGTAAGGAAATAATGATCACCAATGGGAGCTTGTATAATGTGATACTTGATTGTTCAGTAATGGGGGTGTACCGATACTGGTAGTGGTTCTGGATGTTTAGAATTATAATTATAATCAATTGAACATATAAATCAATGTCTATGTGTCTATAGCCTATGCCCGACCTTACAATAAGTTTTAAATTCTTCAAAGCCTCATTTGTTTATATTTCATGTCACGCTTTTCGAAATTTTTCCTATAAATCAAATTAGTGACCGTATAATGCTTTGAACCCATCTACCAATGTTTGTATGATATACATAAGCGAGTTGCAGTGACGACGCTGCGACGTGGTTGATACTATAGGACTCGAACTTTAATGTATTGTCATACCCCATGAATGTTTCACTCTTTATACTAATATCTTATTATATAGCTTCATATAATTGTGGAATTTATGGTGGGCAAGTCAGGAATAAATTACTAAATTGATAAATGATTAATTCGTCAATATGTAACAATCAAACCTTGGCTTTGTTTCCTTATTTCATAGCATCCTTAAACTAAAACTGGAAGGTTCTACCTTAATTCTTAACCCTAATACTCCCGGGGGGCCATAATGCCCCCCCCCCCCCTGTCGAAGTTTTGTCGGTACTTCCTAACGCCTCAATATTTCGAAACGAAATTTCTTGACTTTTTTCTCTCATCCTTCCCGCACATTTTGATACCAAATTTATGGCGATCGGACCTACCGTGCGGGTGTCAGATTACGTTTACCGAACACCTGTCACTGAAATTTCACTATTTCTCTATATGACTGTGTATAACCCTATGGATAAAATCAGGAGCTTTTCCAATTTATGTAAATACTTTTCTAATAAGTGTTATCATTGTTTTAAATAGTGTAAATAATTACCACACACACACAAACACACACCCACACACACACATACGCATCTGAATCTTTACATGTATCATTCTTTCTTCTGTCTACAATGTTTTACTTGAAAATATAGTGGTACATAAAGAAACAGTGCAATTTTTTATACAAATGTATTTTTGAGCAATATAAAATGAAATGTGGTTGTAATTTTGTCAAATAGCAAAAGACGCTTGGCGAAAAAAAGAGAAATACATAAGAAAATTGAAAAACAATAAAATACACAAGAAATAATTACCAAAACCTATCTTTTTCTTTCAAGAATTGTGAGGGAGTTATGAAAGACATTTGTACCAAAAATTGCTATTCCTGAGGCTTTATTTAGTGAGAAATACCAAAATCTATGATTTCTCGCATAAATAAGCATAAATTAATTAGTTAAAAAAAATAAACGGACTTTCGTAAATTTAGCTATACAACTTTGTAGATTACATAATTCTTTACCCATGTGCAAAATTTTGAGGCAATCGGAAGACCCATGGCTGAGATCTCAGGGCCCCCCCCCCCCCCCCCGGTAATAACAAGCTTTGAAATACCCCGGGAGTATTAGGGTTAAGGAATAAAAACATACTTTGTGGAAATAAATATTTCTGCATATAAATATACATATTATATGTAAAGAGAGAGAGAAAGAGAGAGAGATCAATAAGCATAAGATGTAATATAAAACGTTTGGATCCGTGAACATGTTAGACATGCTAGATGTCAATTCCGAAATAAAAACACACTTTGTGGAAAGAAATATTTCTGCATATAAATATACATATTATATATGTAGAGAGAGAGAGAGAGATTAATAAGCATAACATGTAATATAAAACGGTTGGATCCGTTAACATGATAGATGTCAATTCCGAGAGCAACTTCCCTTGACTAGATGCGTGTGTATGTGTGTGTGTTCGTGTTTGATAAGCCTAATGATTAAACTGTACAAGATAATTTCTAGTAGTATACCTGGTCACGTGATGATTTATACATGTCTGTCTTACGTATGGCACTCATGAATAACCCTTTATGCGCCATTGACGCATCCTATCACCAGCACTACATACGCACACATCCCACATAGCAGCAGATTGTCTGGCGAACAAAGGGTTAATGCAGCGACGATACCATCCGAAGCTGCTGTGCCCTACAAGGGATTGATCTCAGGCAACCGGTTCCTAATGTACCCAGGCTGTCTGTCCACTCCACCGGGTTACCATGGTTACCGCCCAACCTGTTCTTAATCGTGAACTGAATTGGGGTACTAAAACTCTTATTAAATACAGAATTCTAGCCTGTAAGAGGCATATACTACTTGTCAATATCAAGAAAACTAATCATGTAGGCCAATACTGCGTCAACAATTATTCACAGAAAAATCCATATCTCAGGTGCCCCACAAGGAATTGATATCAGGCAACCGCTTCTTAATGTATCCAGGCTGTCTGTCCACTTCACCGGGTTACCTCCCAACCTGTTCTTAACCCTTCGTGTGCCACATATGAACTAATTCACAAGTAGTAGACACAAACACCATAGAGCGTTTTGTTGTCTAGCACACAACGGGTTAATCATGAACTGAACTGGTGTACCATAATTCTTATCAAATAGTTAACTTCCTGTCTGTAAGAAGGATATACCACCTGTTAATGTCAAGAAAAATAACCATGTATACTTCATCAACAACCACTCTCAGATAAATCCGACACCAACTGCTAATCATTCATTACACAAGCAAGTAACTCTCCCAAACGTAAAGGTTCCCAATTGGCTTTGTGTGCATTACAGGTGAAGAAAATGCAGACATGGCACTTGAAAATTGATACGCATTGTATTGGTGGCTTTTTCCTAAAAATATGTCCCTCTTCGGCGTACAACTTGGACAATGAAACAACGTGGTGGACTCAATTGCTATACCAACTTCAAGAAATACTTGTAGACAAAGACAAACAAAGGAGAGGTATGCAATTTGGGTGTTAGTCCCTTTCACAAAGTGTAATCCCAATATCCAATACAATACCAAAATAACCCACACAAGTTTCAAAACTACCACCATAAAATCTGACCATCAAATAGTTCACATCGTAGTATATCATTAAAGAATGGTTCTCAAAAGACAGTCAAAGTGCTTAACCTGGTGTTTGGGGAAATAATGACGCGAAACTAATTGAATAAAGTCTGGCAGCTTCTTCATAAATAGCCTTGTTACTAAAAGATTTGATTAATTTGATTTTATTTGAAAGATCCATGTTCCTTCAAACATGAAATCGTACATTTGATGCATGAATATAAACATTGCAATCAAACATTTCTCACATACGTTGAAACTAATGGAATGGACTTAGAGGACATAACTTCAAATCAATCAATACTTAGGGAAATGAAACATTACGGTTATTTTAATTATGAAGGGAAGAACATTGCAGATAAGCTTTCGCTTGTGGTACATTCGCCTGGACACATTTTTAACATCATTACAACTACAATATCAGGGTTGTTCTGAAAAAAGGAATATTTACTAGACTGGTACCTACAAAATACTTCTAATCAGGTAACATCTTAATTTGTATAGATGATATGATGTGAGTGAAATATCATTATATGGGACTATCAAATAATGTTCAATCATGGTAAAAATACTCACATTGTGTATTTACTCTACAATCATGAAAATCGTTTGATGTTTCATTACATGTTCATTTTGTACATTCCATTATCGGGATAATTCCCACAAAATAATGACATTGACAGTTTAAAAAGTATTGTTTAGCCTAAAACTACTTTGTGAATTACGTAATCGATTAATCTTAGGTAGGTTCGTCCGTAATAGTGTAGCAATCAGATTTACTTCATACATTTACTTGGGCACGAAATATATTATACAAGTTTTTGTTTAAATAAATGCTAATGTCAAACCTTCCTGTAAAAATATGATTTATTTTCGAAAATCTGGTGAAAACTAGTGACACATACATGTATTGATTATATGACATCATCTCACAAATTAAAAAAAAAGTATTGTGATGATGTCAAAGTTTGTCTTGTAGGTAAATTTCTAACATGTATCATGTGTATTGAAGTTGTTAATGATGTGCATGGTGTAGCACCAACAAACATTGAAGAGGAAGTGTACTTTGCAGACTTTGCTTTAAAAATAAGAGGACAAATCACAGAAGCAGACAAGTGGAATTTGAGCGAGATTTGACTAGTTATGACGCATGTCAATTACCATAACATCCCTCATAAAAGTGGCAAGACATGCGTGATCTCATATGTAAAATCAGATTTCATTGAATCCCAATGACAAAACACCTCTAATCCCCATACCCCATGCTTCCATAATTATTTATCAAAGACACAAGCTCTTACATCAACCAGCTTTAACCAGAGCGCAGCTTGAATGATGTCGTTTTCTTGGACAAACTTCTTATAGATATTTATGATAGGAGATTCAAATCAAAGAGACAAATTCTAGATGAAAACATCTCCACCCTAGTGACAATTGAAACAAACGAATTATCCTTCATAATCGTAGTAAACGCACTATTTGTGAAGTATGTATGAGTTCTGGAAAAGTTTTTCCGCCACCATGATAAACAACATTTTTAGATTGATGGATGATTGCCAATGTATGTCATACGTCATAATTACAAATGTCATGTATTGACACGTTTTATACGTTTTTCGGTAAAAATGTCGTTTCATTGCCAAACGCGATGAGCGCCAGATCCTTGTAAAGGGACGATTGTCAAAATACGTTCCGCACAGAACGGCGCTACTTTTTGAAATCACGGTTTAGATATTAAAACCAAGTATGTGGTGGGTTAAACTTTTCTGATGTGTCTTTACCAATATATGTAGTCTCATGGACATCATACTGCGATTTTTCCAAATTAATTCACATAGGATCCATGCGCCATGACAATGGTTATTCTAGCAAAGTCGAGTGTCACTTGTTTAAGAGAGAAAAATATTGAATTATACTCCACACAGAACGGCGCTCTTTCTTGAAATCAGTTGTTGTAGCACACGACTTTGTAAGACTAACTATTGTTACGACTTACTGGTTCTATATGTCCTATGTTAATCAATTCTGTAAAATACCAATTTAATGTCCATATTACTGTGTGCATTCGTCTAGTCACACTAGACATGCTAGAAAATTCTACAATCCACATACATGGATGAAATAGGTAAACGATGTTTTGGAATGAAATACCTTGAACTGTACTTAAACGTGAATGCTTGAATAAGAAAAAACAAAGAGTATAATTATGTGATGAGATGATAATTGGGGCTACATGTGATTAAATGAGAATTGTTGAGTGTTTAAACAACGTAGAACTACCGCCGACGAACTTCTGGTTGATGTGCTCCGTGGTTCGCCCGAGTGCCAGTATCAAAGCAGCTTAAGCTATTAGAGAAATAAAAAGGATAAAACGAAAATAGTTGTTTTGAAACAGCGTAATAGATAAATCACATGAATGTTAATATGTAGGCTTATATCCGATGTCGGACTTTGCTGAAACGACATGGCAAATAATGGGAATCTAAAGAAAAGGGCAGACGACACGAGTTTGCCACGATTCTGCAGTGGTTAGCAAGGAAGGCCTACGACTGGAAAGGTGACGTCACCTACTATTGCCGGATCCTGCGATTCAGCTGGTCGCAGAGTCGTGCAACTAATCGGATCGTGTCGTCTGTGGTGGTTTATACTGTTAGCAGGCCTACGTGGAATGTTTCGTTATTTCGTGAGGTGATGAGTAGAGGCTAATGAGTGGGATGGGTAAAAATAAATCTATTAATTTCGGAATCCCAATATTATAGTACCTTATAGTATTTCTGCATCGGACACGGGCTGATAATGTCACGTGTAATTTGATATTTTTGCCTGTATGCATGTATAAAGGCCATCGCATGTAAGCACAACCTCTGCACAGACAATGTTATATTGGTATGCAGGGGAAATTTAATGCTCGGACATACCAAGTAAAACGCATGCCACCTATAAAAAAAGATCATAACTTTCTTTTCCTTTGACGGATTCTCGTCAAACCTTCACTTATATGTTGTTGTTTTTTTCATGTTTATGCTTTGATTGAAACCAACCCCTTTTTTAACTGTCCCTTTATATAGAGAAAATATGAATTGAAAAGTGCAAGGACTCGCGTTGCCTGCTCATTGTACAATTTGAATCTCGATTAATGACTTTGAAAACCTGAAATCATGGACCCTACGCTCAAATTTACTCTCTCTCTCTTTTTTAAGTATTAGGTGGTTTGGGCATCGCAGCCAGTGGTGTAAGGAGACTTTCGACCTGGATAGACCTCAATAAGAACATTGGCAGCGTGTTAAACAGTCGATCCTCGAATTGGGATAGATTCCGGGTGTCGTTTGACTACAACGGACACTTCGAAATCCATCGCGTTGGTGACGAAGCGGACCGGATGGAGTGGACCGACCCCGAACCGTACCCAATACCAGTGGATTCGATGATTTATATTGGCTTCTGGACCGGCTATGGATCAGCGGGTTCGTGGAGGTTTCCTTCATCGCTCTGCTCGACGTAAACGTTGAGCATTGTGTTGTGTATTGTGTCAAGAAGTGGCGTGGATCAAGCATCTTTATTTTAATTTTATCTGAGCAATTGCTGCTCCCCCCCCCAGCCAAAAAGAAAAGGGGATCAATGCCCCTGTTGGAGGTTTAAATCGCTCCTATTCTGATCATAGCAACCCACCTCCCCCCCACGCCGTGCAGAACCACATTTTTTAGGTTTGTAAGTGGTAAACATCGAAGAATGGATCTTTTAGTATAAATTTTGAACCTAGACAAAACAATTTCGAAATGCGCCAATACTCCCCCACCGAAATTTACAGGCCTGGCAATTACAGATAAACATGATATCGATTCGTGCTTGAAAATGAACTAGCACCATAAGCCTATGACCACCCCTTTGAGAGAATTCTGCGTATTTAATCGCCCCTGGTAATGATAGATAAGTCCCTTCCCACCCCCATAACAACAAGATTCAAGATTTTATTTGTCCACAAAAACCAACAACAATCAAAATACATACATGAGGTTCAGATTCAATGAATGTAAATAACAAACAAGAAATAATTAACACAATTTATTCATAGAAATAATATTTTTTTAGTATAAAAGATTATTTAATATATGATGCATTTTAAGTAAACATATATAAGAAAAACAAAAAACTTTTCGCTTGACAATGTTTCTTTCTAACAACAACAACATTTTTTTTTGTTCATCGTGATACGACAAGATTAGATTAATTCTTTCTTTTAAGCATAACTTAATGGAAATTGGATACCATGGAGAAAACACAAATAAAAAACTTCCCCCTTCGAATTAAAGGTGAGCAACAACGGTGAACAGCAACGGTGATTCTACCCCGCCCCCCCCCCCACCCCCCCCCCCCACCCCCGCCCCTCCAACACGCCTGCCCTCCTGTTTTTTCCGGCTTCGCCATAGATTATTTCAGTTTCGGACTAACGAACTTTATTTCATTTTCGGACTAAGGAACCTTACTTCGTTTTCGGATTAACAAACCTTCGGAAAAACGAACCATATTTCGTTTTCGGATTATAGAACGTTCGGAGTAACGAACCTCATTTCGTTTTCGGCTTAACGAACCTTCGGAATTACGAGCCCTATTTTATTTTCTGATTAACCAACGTTCGGAATGACTAACCTTCGGAATAACGCCTCAAATGCTCGGATTAATGAACCCTTTTTCGTTTTTGGACTAACGAACATCGCAATATAGGCATTTTACGTGTTTCGGAATTACGAAACTTCGGAATAATGAACCTTCGGAATATCAGCCAAGTCCCTTCGCCCGAAACGGCGAATCCACTATTATCCATTATCGGAGAATATTCGGTGATGCGTAAATAATTCGATGCGAACTGCTCGCATCGAGCCGTTAGATCGTATTCTCCTTCCAGGCTGCCTGTACTATTCGAAATTGAAAACTATGTTTGCGCGCTGCGAGTTTGAAGCCGAAGTCCCTATCACAACACGACTGAAAAGTTCGATTGCAAGCAAGCGGCGCAAGCGGAGCTGACAGAGACAGCACCCCGGCACTCCCCGGTAGCTGTTCCTTGGATTCCGCTGCAGATGTGTTTTCCTCAACTGTGTACGTGCAGACTCTGTGCGATCGATTGCAGCACTTGTTCACTGAAGAATATTTCCCATCAACTGATCTTTTCATGTTACGAAAACATCATAAAATAATGGATCATATTTCCAATAGGACTGTAGCTAAAGCGATAATACAAAGAAAACTGAATAACCGCTAACGATCAAGAAGGATTGCGATGCAAGCTTGGGTGAGTGCGCTGGTGTGCATGGGGCATGCATTAACCGCTACGGTAAATGCGTATGTGTATTGTACGTGTTTGACGAATAATGATCCCGACGTATTGAATTAGGCTATCTGCATCACTATTTGAAAATTGAATGCTCGGGTACGGATTCATTTTGCCAATAACAAAAGCTCCACCGGATAGATCATCTTTTAATTTTTCGT